>PVJS01040048.1:0-18626 GCA_004027185.1 Glis glis | reverse complement strand
TGTGTGTGTGTGTGTGTGTGTGTGTGTGTGTGTGTGTGTGTGTGTGTGTGTGTGTGTGTGTGTGTGTGTGTTACTGGGGATTGATCGCAGGGGCACTCTATCTCTGAGCTACCACGTACTGACCATGAACCTATAATCCTCCTATCTCTGCCTCTCAATTACTGGGTCAAGCAACATTTAACAGAGAAATCATGGATATTCAAAGAGACTTTAAAAATGTATTGATCCAAGTTTATCTTTCCAGAATTCTACAGCCAACTATATGCCTTTAACTACAAACAATAAATATCCTTCATTTTCTGTCCTTATCCAACTTTATATACTGCTGTGTTTGCCATTTTCCAAAGTTGCCTGGACCAGGGTTATGATCTTTACTTAGAACCATGAAACATCCTTTCCTACTTAGGAAGACCAAGCAGAAGAGAACAGAAAGAATGTTTCCAAAGGGAGGCTGCACACTCTCCAGCTGAGAATTTTGCTGTGATGCATCCATCATGACACTGTGTCTAATATTTGGTTGGATGTATAGCAAAGACTTCTTTATTCCTACTATAAAGCCCCTTGGCACTGAGATATGAGCTAGTTTTTTTAAATAAAGTTAAGAGTAATATTAGCTATTCACTGTGATATTATGTGCCTCTGTTGTATTTATATTTTGTAGCCTTATACCCAACAAATACTAAGCATAGAGATATCCCATTTCATAAAATATACTAAAGCTTAATATTTATGAAATTATCATAGAAGGGGAGAAGTTCTATTAGTTTCTTTTATTTTATTTTAAACACATTAAGTCACATTGGCAAGATTTATTTAACTGT
Organism: Glis glis; assembly: GCA_004027185.1. Classification (NCBI taxonomy): domain Eukaryota; kingdom Metazoa; phylum Chordata; class Mammalia; order Rodentia; family Gliridae; genus Glis; species Glis glis. Next base: position 17,805 of record PVJS01040048.1, on the reverse strand, counting down.
CTGTTGACTCTTAGCTGTCATATATTTGTCTTAAAATCCTCCTCGGACCATTTTTATATCATTGATTGTTTATGTGAAATACATTTTGGATATAATGTAGATATAAACTAATCATGTTCTAGCAACTCTGAAAATTTAGTGTTTGCTCACCATAGTGAATAAACAGAGCACGTTCAGTCTATTTGAAAAGAAAAAAAAATGAATGAAGGAATAAATGAGTGAATAAGGTAAAGATCTTAGTTGTCTTTGTGTCATTAATGACTTCAATATGAGTGTGTATGATCTCATTTTATCAGACAATACTGAAATGACAAATAGTGTAGTTTTTTTATTAATTGTTAAACCAAGCCTTGTTCTTTGATTATATCCAGAAACAAAGAAAATGTGTTCTAAATGATCTGTGCTAATATTTAACCATTTTCTCATCCGTTATATAGGGAAGAAATACAGAAAATGCCAAAGGCAATCGACATTGAATTTTCACAGTTGGTTTGGAAAAAATTACTTGATACATCAGTTCTTGAATCAATGTTATTTTTAGAAGTGTTAAATATTCTGAATTGTGCACTGAAGCTTGCCTTAGAGATGTTGGTTAGTTTAATCATGATTTTAAAACTCTCAAGTCAAATATAACATACAAACCTGAAGAAAGTTCCTAATTGTTTCCCAAGATGTGCAAAGATAACAAAATCTTTTATTTTGAAAAAGCAAAATATTTTAAAATTCAAATATTTCTAATATTAATTATAAATACTAGATAATCCCAGATTTATTTTAAATTAATTTAAATCTTATAAATAAGTGGGTTGTCAATTTTATTTTGACTGTATTCTCTACTATATTTAAATTTTATGTGTATATTCAAATATATACAAACTAGATCCTCACTGTCTACCATATATAGTTTGTGTGAACGCTACTGATAGTCATTTACAGAAGCAAGTACTGAGATTGCTATGTAATTACACAGCACACATTTTTAGGTTAGTCAAACGAACTTAACGGTTTTGTTCCATTTTAGAAAATAGGACCCCAGAAGTACAGACTGAGTTTCTAATTATTTCTGTTCATGAGATGCTATCTTTGTTATTCATTTGTGGCCCATTTTTTGTTTAGTAGTTTATTTTCTTATCACCTTTGCCTTTACTCTCCCATTCCCCTACTATCAATAGTATTCATGCTTGTTTTATTATGTCTTTCCAACTAGATTTTCCATAAAGCTATTTAAATATCCACATCAATTTAAAGCCATAATTATTTAGTTTTAAAGTTAATGTAAATCATATAACCACTAAATCTCACAGTTTCACATTTTCATTTTTGTTGTTTTAAATATTCTGTCTGTTTTAGATTTAACCATGTTAACTCTACTGGATCTACTTCATTACATGAGCACTACACAGCAGGGTTTATCTCCAACTGTGCATTAATATAAACAAGGCTAAAATACATCACCCTGTAAGGGTCTTCTTACACATACACACTAGAGTGAGAGCTATGCACATGGTTACTAGATCTAGTATATATGAAAATTTACTTTTTAAATTTTATTATTTTATTTTTTGGTACTGGGGAATGAACCCAGGGATATTCTACCTCTGAGCTACACCCCTAGGATTGAACCCACATGCATTCTACCTCCAAGCACACCGGGCCCTTTTTGTTTTTTTTTTTTAATTTTGAAACAATGTCTAAGTTGCTGAGGGCCTTGCTAAATTGCTGAGGCTGGCCTTGAACCTGTGATCCTCTTGTCTAAGGCTCCAAAGTACTGGCATTATAGGAGTGTACCACTGCATCCAGCTGAAAATTTACTTTTCTTAACAAGTACAATTCTCTAAAGGTGTCAAAATCCTGTTTCCTACTAGTCTTCAATAGAAGAGACCTAAAGAGGCTGACGGGGCACTTGTAACATTTCAAGGCAGCCTGCAACCTCAAAGTAGCAGTAAATTGAGGAATTGGAAAAGTCCTTTCCCACTGACACCTCTCCTTGGCCACATTCATCAACAACTTGCTTTTTCTTCTTAAATCTCTTTAGTATGTCTATACAAGCATAAGACAAGCATGAGTTCTATGGATGTTTAAGATAAATGCTGTCACGCATGCACAGGAGTTCCCTGCCAGCATCTACATCAGACCCAGTGAGTGTGCCTCCTTGTTGTATGGATAGCTGTGTCCACATAATGTGGAGGAGAATATGTGTTACACTGAGACATGGTGATCAGGCTAACATCAGATGCTTCAGTGGGAGGCCAACACCGAGTCAGTACCCCAAATGGGGATCCCAGATAGCTGCCTACATACTAAAGAATCTAGGAATAAGGTATGTAACAATAGGAGGGGTATTGACCAACAATAGGTGGGTTTAATACCAATAACCTATTTCAGTACAGCTAGCTGGCTGAAATGTCACCTAACACCTAACATCTGCTGGAGTTTTAATTGCAATAGTGACATGAGTCACCAGTAGAAGCACATTTGCTATAATTTATATTTTTTATGCAGATACCATTACTTTTTTTCTCAAGATGCAAATTAAGATTTAATGTCACTTACTGAAGAATTTGTAGATATCCTACTCCCTCTTTAGGGTCTCAAGGACTCTAGATGTTGTGAAGATTTTACTCAAGGTCATGATAGGAACAAATAAAAAATGTTATATGAACAACTTTGAGATATGAAGAAAATAGTATGTGAATTTTCATTTTTTGTCAATATAATAAGCAGAAAGAATTATTGTTTTGTGTGACTTAGATCAATTTTTTTCCCGAGCATGTATTTCTTTTCTACCTTGACATTCTGTTTGGAAATTGCCTATTCATATAATTGCACAATTTATAAATGGACTTTCTGATTTTGCATACTTTTCAGGAGATGCTAAAATATGATGATTATAGATATCACAAATATTTTCTTCTAGTGTTCCAACTTTCCTTTAATGATGATTCCTTTACTGAAAACAAACTTAACTTTGATGTAGTCAAATACCATCACTTGGTTCTCCTGCTCCCCTTTTTATTCTGGGTCTTGTATGCCAATCCTCTGAGCACTGATCATGATCCACCTATCAGGAATACAGGAATGATGAGAGGGATGGTTGAAGAAAATCAGAGATGGCAACAGCTTCCATTGTTGGCATCACTGGGCTAAAGGCAGACAGTATTGTTACCTGAACCACAGAGAAGTAGGTTTGCAAGTGGAATTCTATGATAGATTACATATAGGACTCTCTTAAATTTGAATTTCAAGTAACAACTTTTGCCTCTAAGAGATCATGGGTGTCATAGTACACTGACTTCTCCCTTTCTCCCACCCTCCAATCTTATGCTTGTGGCTTTCATTAGCTAAATTCAGAAGTCAAATGGCAAAGAATACCAAAAATTACTGTTAATAGAGTCAAGCAAATGGGATATAGAACCAATCTAGAATTATTTCTACCAGAATTTTTAATCAGTGTGATCATCTATGTCTGTTCTTCAGAGTGACCAAATCAATGGGGATGGTTTCTGCCAGTTATAATAGTCACTATGGAGAATAACTGTCTTAGTCCATTCCTGTTGTTATAACAAAATGCCTTATACAGGATCATTTATAAACAAACCTATTTCTCATAGATCTGCTTTTGTTAAGTCTAAGATCATAAAATCATTTAACACATTGAAAGTGCTGGCATATTTGGTTACTGATGAGGTCCATTTCTCTTTCATGGGTGCTCACAGAGTTGAAGGAGTAAAGAAAATTTTGGGATCCCTCAAGCCTTTTTTAAAGGGGCTAACCCCATATATGGGGGTGGACCCCTCGTGACTTAATCACTTCCTATAGATGCCACCTCTTAATACCATCACTTTGGGTGGTAAATTCGAGCCTATGAATTCTGCAACAACAGTTAGATCATAGCAAGAGCTAAAGCCAAAATAAACAATCAAAGTTGGAGGCTAGAGTAGACTACATAACACCTCTAAAGACCTGTGAACTTCCTGTATGTAGCAGTGGGAACACTTTGTATTTTTTCATTCTATATCATGAAGATGCCACAAAGTGCAATTAATCACATTTCACAATCAAAAAAAGTGAGATTTAATTGAATATGAAAATGCTACGTTGTATTGGAACTTAAATGATTTCAAGATACTTCTTCACCCATGAAATAAGCTCTGCTAAGGATTTTAGTATCAAGCTCTACTTGATACTAAACCACTTCATGCACAGAACTATCTTCCATATAGACTCCAAAGGCAAACAAAATAAACAAAAGTATAATCTCTAATTTCTAGGTGTGTGTGTGCGTGTGTGTGTGTGTGTGTGTGTGTTGTGAAATTCAAGCAAATAACCTAAAATGCTAAAATAAAAGGATAATTCATTTTTAATATATTTGAATAAAATATTTTCTATCTTATCCCTGAGACTTAATTGAAATATCTGACCTATTTGCCTATAAAACTAGACAAAATATTTTTAAGAGATAAGCCAAGCTAAATGACAATTTCTCATGTATAATAAATGTTTTAATAATTTGCTTAGGCAAAATCTTCCTCAGGCACACTTAACTTTTATTAGTGATGTTTGGTTCTAGAGCTTGTGGCATTATTTCTATGTCAGTCAAGTGTTTGTTAATCCAAGCACACATACCCATACACTTTTATACTGCCAAAACAATCTGCAAAGGAAAATGTATTATAATTAATTTTGGGTGTAATGAGAATTGAGGATTTACTTTGTTTTTTTAAAGCTAACATTATTGTCATTTGTCAGAACTTTTCCCAAATTTTCTTGAATAATGAGTAGGTAGAAATAATGAGTAGGTAGAAATAAAAGAAATTCACACTATAAAATGTAATTAAAAAGTACTAAACATTGGAAGGGAAAGTCAGAATTATAATTTTAGAGGCAATATGGTTTCTAGAGTACTTGCAAATACCACATGTTTTAGAAAAATAACTGAAATAAAATAATTTAATGTGTAAAATTACTGTTTATATCATTTGGCACAATTGTGTCTCATTCAGTTTCATATATTGTTGGTAAAATGCAACTCTTGAACTATATTTGAACATGAATTTTCATTGACATTTATTTCAAAGATATACATTATAGCCATAGACTTTAGAAATAAGCCTGATGCTCTATTTATATGTGTAAAAAAGATTCCCAATTGAAAATATTAAACTCACCTTTTTATTTCTTTAAGTTTTTTAATATATTACCTTTATGACATATTTTAAGCATATTCACTCCAGAAAAGAACATTTTTAATGTATATATTGTTTTAATTAAGGGTTAATGAATTGTAGCACCTATGTCATCTCATATTTCAACCTGAGTCACTATAGCTGAAAACAAGTTCTTTGTAGGGACAAATGCTCTTTCTATATTCATTTCCATAGAATATGATAATAAGCATATAGATATAAAAATTAAATGCCCAATATGCTCTAAGGATATAATAATAAATGTACATGGTATTTCAATTCATTGAATGAATTTTGCTCTTTAAAAATTAGAACAGATGCGTATTTATTATTTTCAGTAGAAGATATTACTCAGTTTGAAAATCCAAGGTAAAGGGACATTGGATGTTTTTATGATCACTTTAATACAACAATCAAAGGAAGTATGTTATCTGTGAAAGTCAAGAAATAAACATATGGTACAATAGCTTTTTTCTTTCTACTTGGGAGTATTTCTTCTATTTTCCCCTCTTACAGCATAAGGAGAAAAAGCTTCTTTCAGTTCCCTTTGACTCTATACCTCTAGTGGAGTTAATATACTATAGTTTGTGTCCGCAAACTCTCACAAAATATTATAGCTTGGAAAAGCGTTGTGTTTCCTGAGCATCCTTACAAGTCAAATATTACAACCTTGTACACAATTCCTGTGGTTAATTTCAAACAACAGAATTGTTGATATAGATCTTTTCTAAAGATTGAAGTGATAAAAACTGAAGTGACAATGAGTCAATAGAATTACTCCAAAACAAGGTTGAAGAACAGGACCCTAAGTTTTTTCAGTAAGTTTCTATATTAACTTGCATTTATTTATACACAGGATTTCTCAAACCTAAGTGAAAATATTTTTAAAATATACAAAACTAAGAAAATTATATATATTAGAAATATTGGTTTTCAAAAAATATTACCAGATTCAGATCCTAAATAAATAAGAATACTAAAGAAAGGGAGCTCAGAAATTTCATACTTATAAAGCAGTAAAGAGGATTGCATAATTATAAAGATGAATCTAAATATCTCTTGTATTAATAAATGAACAATATTAGAAGTATAAATTCATTTTTTTTAAGTTTAAAAATAGAATACAGAAATAAATAAATAGCATTTAATATTTTAAATGGATGGGTGGCATTGATACTGTATATAATATGCAAATAATAAAGTCCACAAATAAAAATAGCAATAAAAGATCAAAATAATTAGAATGGTCAGATAATAAATGGATTTTATACTCATAAATTATATTAAATATTTCATTCATAATATAATAAAGCAAATATAACCTCAACTAGAAAATAGGAAGTCAAAGGCTAATTGTATTGTTTTTCTTTTAGGAACTAATGACAATGCTATTATATATAGAGTAGTATTTTATATATATAGAATAGTTTTAAAATGCATTTCCAAAATATATCACGTGTGCCCTTTATATCTAATAGAAGACACAAAGCAAAGCAAAGCAAAGGCAAATAAGCATTTTTTAAAAGGACAAAAGAAAATGAAAGACTGAGTAATCATGTTACTTCTACCTAGGAAAGTAAACAGATTAAATATTTCCTATTAAAGAAAACATCTTTTATTATTTTATATTATTATATATTTTATGTTATTATTCTTATATTCTACTATATATTAAATATATCATATATTTTATATTACATATAATAATAAATATTATATTTACTATATTATTCTTGTTTTTATTAGTAATTTCAGACCACCCAAGATTTTCAAGGCAGATGCCCAAAAGCAAAATTATTCACAAGAATTAAAAGTGTATTTATGAATGTAAAAACTTATATGCCATATAATATTAAGTGCTTTCACATATTTTGATTTCCTTTCTTTGACCCTCTCTGTATTGAATCAAAGCAAACCGTATATTTTATTTAGAGTAATGAAATACCAGATGAAGTGACAGTTAGCATTTTTGAGTAATTTTTGAAGAATCTGAAGTGTTCAGATATGCTGATGTCCCCAAGTAGTGATTACTTGATTAGTCTGGGGCAATAAATGGAGATGTGGTGGGAAATTTACAGTTGAACAAGATGGGCAAAAGACAGGAAGTGAAAAATAAATTTTGCTATTGTGCTGGACCCATTGAGATTCAGGGAATAATTTTCGCTTCAGCTTAATCAAACCTATCTAACATTATAAAGTACAAACAAAGGGAAGCAATAAGGAAATTAGAGGATCGCATATATATTAAAGAAGCATATTAAGGCTAAAACTCAGGAACTAAAGAAAGAATTTCCCAATAGAGATAAAACTAATCACTTTATGTTTAAAATACCCTTATAATTTTGGCTGGAGTATAGTTCAATGGTAGAGTATTACATAGCACACATGAGACCCTGCGTTCAATTCTGAGCACTACAAAACAAAACAAAAACACTCTAGTAGAAGCACAAGTAACTGTTATTGAAATACCAAGAGAAGTGAAAATGAATACAGTGTCATAACTTAATATTTCTGAAGTAAATATAATTGTTGACCAGTGCTTGAATAATTACTGAGCAGGTAAAGCCAGTAAGTCCTCATATGTGACAGTGATATTTTTTTATTTGCAAACATAAGCACAACTTGAGCTATTTAGATAGGAAAAAAAGGAAGGAAAAAAAGAAGCAAAAGAAAAATGAGACTTAAGTTTAAGTAATCGGAGCCTCCAACTAACTTATATTACTAAGTAAGAACTTTACATTCGTAGAGATATATGACTGTGCACAATAAAATATTTTCTTTGTTTTACTTCTGCATTTGTACTATAAAAGCCTGTTCTCTGCATTTATTCAATGGAGCTCAAAAGAACCTTTAATTTGGTGTTTCCCAATTCATGAATCAAAGTTTTTTTAAATAAAGCATTTAAATTATATTGTGCCTCAGTTTATCTTTAAATATTATTTTCAATATTTAATTAAGTTATAAAAATAAAAAATGATAAAGAATTGAAAAATAAAATTAGAAAAATGAATAAACAAATTTTATGTTACATTGACATACATAGGCATTAAATCTGTGGCATAATTTGAAATCAAGTATTGTAATTCCTCCAGAATGGTTCTTATTGCTCAGAATTGCTTTGGCTATTCTAAGTAAATTTTAGGATCATTTTTAAGCTCTGTGAAGAGTGACATAGGTATTTTGGTAATTATTGAATTGAATTTGTATGTATAGCCATATCTGATCTATTTATCCCAAAACATGGAAGGTCTTTCTAGCTTTTAAGGTCTTCTTCAGTATCTTTCTTCAGTGTTCAATAATTTTCATCATAGAAGCCTTTTGCCTCATTGTTTAAAATCATTTATAAGTAAACTTAACACTAAAAAAACCCAGTCAAAGAATGGGCAATTGAACTGAATATACACTTCTCAAGAAAAGAAAAATAAGAGATACAATGACCAACATATACATAAAAATATGTTTAACATCATTAGTAATTGGAGAAATGGAAATCAAAACTACATTGAGATTCTGTCTAACTCCTGTTAAAATAGCAATCATCAAGAATACAAACAATAATAAAGCCTGGCAAGGATGTAGGGAAACAGGAACTCTTAAACACTGTTGGTGGGATTATAAATTAGTACAACCACTATGGAGATCAGTATAAAGATACATCAAAGTATTAGGAGTGAAAACACCTATGAACCAGCTATACACTCTTTGATATTATTCCAAGAGAATTAAAATCAGAATACTATAGTGATATATGCAGAACCATGTTTATTGTAAAATAATTTACAATAGATATTGAGATATTGAACCAACCTAAGTGTCACTCAACAGATGAATGGATAAAGAAAATGTGGTATATACACATAATATAATTTTACTCAGACATAAAGAAAACAAAATTAGGTCATTTGCAGAAAAATGCATAGATTTAGAGATTATAGTAAATGAAATTAGTCAGTTTCAGAAAGACAAGAGTTGTATCTTTTCTTTCATTTGGAAGCTAGAAAGAACATAAGAACCCAAAGTGACTACAGATAAATGAGGAGAGAGACCAGTAGAATAGTGGAAGGTGATTGAAGAAGGAGGTTGGAGGGGAAAAGGAAGATTAGGGAAGGAAACAGTTTGAATAATACTATGTTCATATGGGAAGGTATCACTACCAATGTAACACATAGGGGATGCAGAGGAAAATACACCAAGTGCTGTGTGCATGTATATTTGTATCACTTTGAATATCACTATGATGTAAAATTATAATGCACCAGTAGAAGTATAAAAGCAAATTAATTAAGTAGTAAATAATAGGCATTAAATCTAGTCATAAAAACCAGTGTGGTGGCACACTCTTGAAATCCCAGTACTTTGGGAAGCGGAGACCAGAGGATCCAGGTTCGCAGCCAGCCTCAGCTCTCTCTCTCTCTCTCTCTCTCTCTCTCCCTGTCTCTCTCTCTCTCTCTACTTAGTGAGGCCCTCCACAACTTCGTGAGACCCGGTTTCAAAATAAACTATAAAAAATAGGGCCGGGGGTGTAGCGCGGAGGTAGAACCCCCCTGGGTTCAATCCCCGGTATCGCAAAAAAAATATATATATAGTAATAAATGAAAAACATTCATAAAATATTCAATCACTGAAGAACTTATTAAATAGTATATAACGCTCTGTTATGTTTGGGGTCTGAAATGTCCCCAAAGTCTCATGCGTTGAAAGCTTTGTTCTCAGTACATCAATGTCCAGAGGTCAGGCTTCTGGGAAGAAACTGAATCATGAGGGTTATGATCTCATCAGTGGATTAATCCATTGAAAGCTGAATGGACTACTGAGAGATGATTGTAACTATAGTCAGGTGTGGTGTGGTTATAGTAGGTATGGCACTGGGGGCTTGCCCCTGGGAACTATATCTTGTTCGTTCTCTCTCTCCTTCCCTCCCTCCATTTCTCCCTCTGCTTCTGACATGAGCTGAGCAGTTTTCCTTCACCATGCCCTTCTACCATGATATTTCTGCCTAGGAACCAGCCAACCATGGATTAAAACCCCTGAAACTGTGATCCAAGATAAATCTTTCTTTCTCTAAGTTGTTTGTATCTGGTATTTTGGTCACAAAAACAAATAGCTGATCAACACACATTTACAGAAAAATTAAAATCACCATGACTGACTTGAGACTCAATTAAAATTAAGACTAGTATTTCAAAATAGTATGTGGCCCATACTCATAGGAAATATTGTAACTTTTTAACTATTTCTGGTAATATAAAGAAATAAAATATAAATATCTTACATATAAATATGTAATCCTTAGATTACATAATTGAAGATCAAAGTGAGAAATATAAAATTATTCTAAACAGCAGAGAGCGACTTTTACTTCTTTTTTTGGTGAGGTAGTGTTCCAGTCAAGACCAATGAGACTACCAAAGGTGTTAAACAAGAGTCTTTATTACTGGCCAGTAAGACTACACAAGCATGAAAGCCAAGTGCAGTACTTGACTGCCCTCCAGCGTTTTCTTATATAGGGTAAGATACAATAAAAGCTCAGGGTGAAACTGAGGTTCCCATGGCAGGTTTTCACAACAGGGGGTGGGAAGTCCCTATGGTTCCCATAGTATTCAGGTAAGCCAAGCAAGCCAAGCATAATGAAAGTACAGAGGCAAGAATAGGCGGTGAGCAAGATAACAATAACACAATAAGTTACAATATGTTATTATGACAATCCATTAACTATCCTGCCAATGTCCTGGTTTAATTATTTTCAAGGCCAACTTCCCTGTTTTAGGGCCAGGTTTGAGGTCATTCTGAGTAAGAAGTCTGGAGTCCCTCTAGCTAACAAGTTACTCTGGCTAACAAGCTCTAACTATGCATCATTACATTCCCCACTGGTTCTATGAGCCTGAGTCAAATCATGGACTCAGTAGTTGACAAGGGGTTATAAGGACTCCTTAAGACCAAGATTTTTACTGCATTAACTCACTTTTTGACATAATTAGTCAAATAGTTTGTTAAGCAGGGTACCACTGTCAGTTAAAAGCAGAATAACCAAAGGTCCTGTGAAGGCAGTCAGCAGGGTGGTGAGCCAAGGTGACCATGAAAAGTAGGACTGATACCAGTTTGCAGATTTGTGTTTAAGCTTTTTTCTCTCTTCTAAGTTATGGCGAACTAGGGCTAAACTCTTTTTTAAAACGTTTTTTCTTTTTGTGGTACCGGGGATTGAACCCAGGGGCATTCTACCTCCACATCCCCAACCCTATTTTTCATTCTTTATTTTGAAACAGGGTCTCACTAAGTTGCAGAGGGCCTCACTAAGTAGCTGAGGCTGGCCGTGAACCCGGATCCTCCTGTCTCAGCCTCCCAAATACTGGGATTACAAGCGTGCACCACCATGCCTGGCTCTAAACTCTTTTTGATTACTCCCGATTGAGTAGCATAAAAACAGCAGGTTTCTCCTAGGGCCGTGTAAAGACTGCCTTGTTTCACGAATAGGAGATCTGGGCCCCTTTGGCTTTGGAGCTCTACCTCAGTCAAGGAATAGATTTGAATTTTTTTTTGCCTGGAGAGGCAATTTTTAAGTGTCCTAAGTCCATACCTATTTGAGCACTTAGCTCCTTGAAGATTTTATCTCTTATTATTAGAGCTGAGGCTCCTACAGCTGTGGACCCAGCCATTCCTATTTTTACCAAGAGGTGTACTAATATGGGAGCTGTTTTCTTTTGTTCTTAGTTGTCTGGGATCTCTGGAATCTACATAGAGATGGACTCTTTCTTTTTCCCCATTGTAGACAAATACCGAGGGGATGACACAAACCAGTATGCAGAGGTCCTGCCCAAAGTTTTTTATTTTTTTAAACACATCAGAGGCTATACACTTAGTAAGTCCATTAGTACACGTCAACCAGGTGGCCTCAGGGGCCTAGAAAAATGTTTGGTGACTAGTGTTATGGTTGGTGCACTGGCTATTGCTGCAGACACTTCTACAGGGAGAATTATTTAAGTCATAGCCAGAAGATACAACACAAGGCCCTTGTCCCTGCAGGTCACCCAGAGTGATCCGAGGATGATTCCAATCACACTCAGCATGATTTGTGAGCTGAGTGATGGTCTGGTTTGCTGCAATACCTATGTAATAAAGAGTCCTGGGGTCTAGGCATAGCCAACAATCTTGGCCTAAATCCAGTGAGGAATGGTTAAGGGCCCTATGTATCTTTATTAGAGTTTCCATTATTTATGGGCTTGCTGCTGAGTTTTGGGCCTGATTTGGGGGGCTTGGCAGAACCAGAAGTTGGAAATTAGTAGGTATTTTAGGTGTTGGTAAGTAAAGGTTACTATTTGGACCAATGGGGAGCTGGGATCTATGTGGGACCCTTTTCTGAATGATAAATTTACTGCCATGATCTCTTTTTTGACTTCTAGTCATATTTCCCATGTTTTACGTGTTTCCCAGGAATGATGACCACTAGATGTCCAGCTTAAAACCTTAATAGTTAGGGGGTTGCAATTACCGGGGAAACAGGTTTTAGGCAATGGCTCTCCCTGAACTCAAATATGAAGGTCTTTATGAGTCCAGGATGCTTCTGTTACACAATCCCAATCCACACAATAATATTTACCATCTGCATGACAAATTGATACTCCTGTTGCTGGACATGCATAAAACTGATAGGTTTGTAATGTCGTTTCAAACCCTTTATCCGCACATTTAAGTATGTGTCCTGAATAGGGTCCCACAATTATATATGTGTAAGTTATTAAATCACAAAGGTCTACTCTGAAAATGGGCTGGCTATCTGTGGTTACTTTAGCAAGTACCATCCCATCCTTGGTTTTTCTGAGTTCCCATCTCCAAGTAACCGGGTAGTGGGAGGCAGCGGGCTCCACTCCTTCCTCCTCTGCAGCCTTCTTTAGCTGGGTATGGTGGATCCAAGAAGAAACTCTGGCCACTTTTACTGTGGTTAGAGTGGTTAGGACTACAGGATACAGGCCTTTCCAGGTTGACTCTAAGGTCTGAGCTGGAATTCTTTTGATCCATACCAGGTCACCTGGCTGAAACTGGTGGGCCGACTTCGAAGCAAGTTGGGGATCTATTTTTCCAGCCATCTGGTGGATGGCCTTTTGGATCTGCTGTAGAGCCTGTAATTACTTAAGAAGGGATTGATTAGTTATCTCTTAGTTTGGGGAAGATGGGTGGTAGTCTCCCAAACATGAAACAAGGAGTGAAATCTTTCTGGTAAGGGGTGCACCTTGCCTAAGGAGGGCAAAAGGGAAGGAGATTGGCCCAACTTTTCCTGTTTCCATAACCAGTTTAGTTAGTTTTCTTTAGGGTTTTATCTTTTTACCTGCCCTGTACTCTGTGGCCTATAAGCACAATGTAATTTTTTTTTTTCAGTACTGGGGATTGAACCCAGTGGCATTCTACCTCTGAGCTACACCCCCAGCCCTATTTCTTATTCTTTATTTTGAAAAAGGTTCTCACTAAGTTGCAGAGGGCCCCACTAAGTAGCTGAGGTTGGCTGCGAACCTGCAATCTTCCTGTCTCAGCCTCCCAAGTACTGGGATTATAAGCATGCACCACCATGCCCGGCAGCACAGTGTAATTTTAATCACTGTTTAATGCTTTTGCCAGGTTTTGAGAGATTTTGGCTGCGAAAGTCAGACCATTGTCAGACCCCAGAGTTAAGGGCAATTTAAATCTAGGAACTAGCTCTTTGAGCAGTTTCTTTGTAACTATGGAGGCCGTCTTAGTCCAGGTAGGAAAAGTTTTTCCCTACCCTGAGAATGTGTCTATCAACACCAAGAGGTACCCATATCCAAAAACAGTTTAATTTTAGTAAAGTCCAATTTCCAATGTTTCCCATGTACAATACCTAGGGTGAGTATTCCTTTTGAAGCTAGTTTTTCTCTGTTTTGATTTACTTGAGCACAAATGTGGCATTTGGATACACAATATCCTTGGCGACCTGGTCCAACCGTGGGATGTGGTACCATGGTCTGAGCAGCAACAGCCATCCCATCTCTTCTTGCTTAGCACCCTCTTGTTTGGCTCAGGTCTCTCCTCCTGGTGCATAGGTGGGCCTATAGGGAAGGCCTAGTTCTGGTATCATGACCAGGATCTTAAGTGGCCCCACTGGTTCTAGGGCCTCCTCTCTGGCTGTCTTCTCCAAGGTGCTCACAAGCTGTTGCTGTTGCTCCAGGTTCACAATGATGTCATCCAGCTCCTGTTGCAGTTGGTGCTGCCCCTGCTTTAGACTCTCTGTTGCCTCAGTCCCTTTTGGCCAGACATTGGGTGAGGACCTCAGCTTTTTCGGGCTGTTTGGCACTTAGCTTTTTTCCCTTACCTCTAGATCTCTGGTCCCTACTCCTGGCACCATCTTTATTCTGAGAGCTGGGCTCAGGTGGTCTGCAGCTCAAGGCTTGCCCACTCCCTGGCAGCTGCCTTCTCCTCCAGCTGCCCCCATAGCCCTGTTACCTCAGCTTGTATGGCTGTATGCCTTTGAACTTGGCCTAGCTCAGGGCCCTGGACACACTCGAGTTCCTGGTCTCACTGCAGCTACTTGGCATCCTTTCCTTGAGCCTGCTACCCAACACTAGCCTAGCCCAGGCAATGCCTCCTTTGCTGCCCTAAGGCCTGGCCATGGCGCTGTCTTAGGGCCCCCAACTTTCAGAGGAGGTCCCATTCCAACAATGGTATGGGCAATCTGATATGACAAGGAAGGAGTGAGTTACAGTATTTTGGCCCAAGTCCATTGTCCAGGATGTAGTCTGAAAATAGTAAGCACCCTGGATGATTAGCTGATGGGGCATAGTGGGTACTAGAGGTTTTCTTTTTAGCACTGAGTGAGCCATTCTGGTATCTGCAAGGGACTTGACATGTTTGTCCCCAATTTTTTATACAGTAAGTACACTGATGTTTTTGGCCTCTTCCTGTTTTTTTTTTTTTTTTTTTTTTTTTTTTTTTTTTTTTTTTTTTTTTTTTTGGTTGTCTCTGGCCTTTACCTCTGGACTTTTTTTATCATTTGTTTTCCTGAAAGCCCCTACTACTGCCCTAGTTAGCTTTTAACTTTTGTAATTAATTTATGTAATGTCTGGGACTGACAGGATAACAAAGGCAATATTAATAGCTCATTGGTTTTTTTTGGGGGGGACTTGGCAAAAGTCCAAACTCTCCTCACTTTAACTGGAGTTAGGGTCCCAAGAGGGTCCCTTAGAAGGTAAAATCCACTCCATTTGGGTATCGCTATCTGGCAGGGATGCGGAGCCTGGCTTGATAGTGAGTTTACTACATTTACATCTGGTGAAAGATTAGCTTGGCTTAAAATAGCCTTGTACAATTTTAGAGGAAACAACTTAACAAAAGTCAAACTAAGGAATGGAGGAAAGACAAAAAGACAAAAGTATAGGTAGGATTGCAAGGAAGGAAACCCCAGTTTTTGTTTTTAAATGTTGACTGAAATTTAGGTTATAAAATATCTCCCACATATTTGGGGCATGTCTGGGTGAGCATATTGTATACCTTTAGATGCCAAGTAAGCATGAATAGATGTTAGCCAATGTTTTACTATTACATGGTTTGTAGTCTTATCAACCTAACAACCAGAAAACAAGGAAAATTAAAAACCCATCTTAAAAACCCAACATGAAATAACAATAAACAATATTTAAACAAGATAATGTAATGAACCTCTAAATTAGTTACTTTAAATTAAAAGACCCAACAATACCACCTTGTTAGTCAGTACATAATTTATCAGCTGAAAGACTTAGGCAGAGGTCCCTGGTAGAACAGAGGGACATGAACCATAATCAGGTGTGGGAGCTGCAGCTGCCTCAGCTTCCTTGGGCGCCCATCTAGTCTCCCCAAATGTAGATTTGCTCCGGGTACCGGGAGGGGAGAGTAGCCTCAAAGACCGAACCCTTGCTTAGGCCAGGACTGGTCAAGCATCTAGGGCATGGGAATTATTCCCCTCTGGCTGTGCTTGGAGGGGAGGCATTAGTTTCACTTTCTTGTTTGCCGCCAGTGTGACTGGGAAGAAAGAAATACCATATTCAAAAATTTTTAAAGTCATTTCCTTAAAATGTTTAAGCATACACCTTCGGGGGGGGGGTCTTAGAGCACGTACTGCTTCCTATTTTCATCCTCATTGATTTACTCACAACTGATTCCTAGAATCAGACCATACAATGCAGATCTCAATCTGACAGCACACAGACACAAATGACACACAGTCACAAATGGCACACAGCCATAAACAAATGACACACAGACACAAGCAGCACATAGCCACAAACAGTACACAGCAGTAATAAGGAGTGAGAACACAAATTGGCAAACATCAAGTTGACAGAGCATGGAGGGTTAAAACACTCTGACACAGACGGGACAAGATCACACTCAGTCACAGACCTGGCCGATGAAGATTTAACCGTAGTGGCCCACTGATGTGGCTTACAACCTACTTTCTATGTTTCAGTACCACCACAGATGTCTTTGTGGAGCGACAGCTTTCACCAATCTTACCAAGGTCTGCCCACCTGTATCTTGTAGCCTTCCTTGGGGTCTTAAGGTCCCCGGCCATAAGACCACAGACTCAAACTCAGCCAGAGGATTGACTGAGCTGACTCTCACTTCATTCATTCCAGGACAGAGACAAATCAACAGCTGATGCACTCCTTTCAGACAGAAAGGCACACATAATAGGACAGCAATCAAAGACAACAAAAACAGTCAGAAAGGCAAACACACAGTGGCCAGTAATCACTCATACACCTGGACCTTAACCAAGTGGGCCGATGATGTCTCACATGGTACCCTGGACACCAGATCGATGGCCACATCCAACCTCTCCTGCGTGTCCTCCCAAGAGCGCTCCCCTGACCTTACCTCCAGAGGTCCTCAACCCAGGTGACTCTAGACATTGGTTTTCTTGAAGGTGTTGTCTCAAGAACCACCAGAGCCCCAAGAGAGGAGAGGAGAGCTACCTGGGGCCCTGGAACATCTCAGGTGGTGCCTCCCCTAGCATAAATCTCTTTCTAAATATAAATATACTTCACCTTCATCTCATGTTATAAATGCCATATTTTTGTCATTTAAAATATTTTATATATCTAATTGTATCTTTTGCAATCAAGGTTAATTAGAAATATGCAGATTAATTTATGAACATTTAGAGACTTTCTAGTTAACTCAGCAATTTCAACCTCATTTCTGTTTAGTTTGAAAGCATACACTGCATAATTTTTAATTTATGAAAGTGGTTAAAAATATATTTTGGCCAAATATTTGCTCAACTTTTGAAAACATTTTGTTTGTACTTATAAATAAGATTTTGGCATGATATCTTGTTGATGCTGAGTCAAAATTTTAATTGCTGGATTTAAATATTCCATATTCTTATTAATTTGTATTCTACATGTTTTTTCATTCACTGAGAAAAGCCTTAAATTTTTCTACTTTTGTTGTGGGCTTGTCAATATTTTTTCTTAATCTGTCAATTCTTACTTGTAATAGTTTCTGTCTATGAAATCAAATGTATGTTAAAATATAAATTTAGAATTATGTCTTTCTTAAGCATGGGAGCTTTATCATTGGAAATATTGTTCTTTAAGGCTAGCATTTATTATTTTTCTGTGTGTGTGTG
>PVJS01040047.1:0-18628 GCA_004027185.1 Glis glis | reverse complement strand
ATTCGGGCCGTCGGCGTGTGCCCCCCTTTCAGCATCGCATCAGACCCTCGGGCTGGCCCTGAGAGACTGATGCCCCGACAATGCACCACCGGTGACAGGGTTGCCAGAGTTCCCAGTACTACATAACAACTTTCCTATTCTCCAGGCTCCAATTTTTCCCTTGCTGTCTTTCCAGCCTTCATGAATGGCTTTCTGAGGCCCTTCTAGCTTTTGCTAAGTTTCCGTAAGTCCCAATATCTGGGTAATAAAGGTTGTGAAGGATAGAGGTGAGATAGATAGAGGTGATAGAAATGAGAATAAAGATCAAGACCTGTGAAAGGTAATTTTATATAACAATAAGAGAGTGTTTAAATAAACTATGGTGTATGCTATATATCATGGAAACTGGTTCATTACATATCTATAACTAACACAGTGACTTGTGAAAAGACCTTATTAATTAATCATTTCACAACATGAGAAAATGTTAACAATATATTAAGTGAATAGGGCAGGTTGTAAGATAATACTTTATAATTTGGGGTGGTATGCACCAAAATGTTGAAAGTGTTTAATTCTGAGTATTGGGGTCATAGGTGATTTTTATGCTTTTTCAAATTCTTTTTTGAATTGCTGACTTCTTTTAAAATAATAAATATGATATTTTTGTAATCAGATTAAACAATAAGGCTATTTCTACTTTGGAAAAAAATAAAAATTGGTTTTTGTAGTTCCCAGGATGAAAGGATGAAGGCTGGTGGTGTAGGGCGCAGTTGTGAGAATAGAGAAGATGTGTTGGAAACTTATTAAGTTAAACTTATTATCTAGGAGTTGACTTATTGGATTAATAGGAGGGGGAGGTTTAGAGGGGATAGAAGGAAGGCTGGGTAAGAAAAAAAAGGTAGTTAGGGAGGTCTTCTTATTTGAGAGTTTGAACAATATGAAGATGGTGATATTATTTATACACTAGATTACATCTTGTTTTATCTTGTCTTGGTAGCTGTGATTCAAATATAATGACTCCCATCCGGGTCATCAACAGCCTCCCAATCACTGGCCCCAATGCAGTTTTAGTCCATCTCTTAACTGTCATCTTAATAGCAATTGTCATTGTTTTGTTTTTTGAAATATTTGTTTGTTTTGTTTTGTTTTGGGTACTGGGGATTAAAATCCAGGGCATTCTGCCTCCAAGCTGTACTGCTTATTCTCTTCTGTCGCCTTTCCCTGTCATTATGGAACCAAGTATTAAATCTCATGGATGCCACTTCCTGTCTATATCATTCTCATGGATTCTCCCCCTCCATCCATCTCAGCCGCTGCTGTACTTCTTCATCCTTTACCTGGCTTACTACAATCCTCTTCTCACTCACCCCTGATCTCTTTAACCCACTGACAATGCTATGCGAGAGAATATCCTCATGCACAAATTTGCACACAGGTTCACCACAATCCAAGATAAAAATCAACCTCATTTTTCCTCTGTGGATTACTAGCTCCCAGCACTGTGACTAGCATAGAATAAGTACCTCATGGAAGCTGAATGAATGAATGAATATGGTTGAGACCATTTTATAATCAAAATTGAAAGTCAGGTGCTCCTGGGTTTGAATTTCAGTCTCTGCCAATTTTGTATAAGTGGCACCACACATTTCATTTCTCTGCTGCCACCAGGTAGCAAATATACCAACTAAAACAGGTAAATGATTAGCAGTAAAAACCTCGATTGTATAGCTGTGTAATTATCAAAGCAATAGTAGTGCCCTAAGGATCAATCCACAGTATCTGCAGGAAATTTAAAATGGGATTGGATATGACCATTTTAATGTATAGATGATAAATATATTTTTAAAGATAGCCTTTCCTATTGCTCTAAAAAAACAGCAGTTTTCTGATGATAAAAGAGAAAATGTGTGTTTTTGTTTTTGCTTGAAAATTGAAAGCAAAGAAAAACAAGCAAGTGAAAGGAAACCACCCTGCCATTTCCGAAGCAGTGTGTTAATGGACATTCTGAGGCTATGACAGGCCAAGCCATGGCCACTGGCTCCCACAGAGAGACTGCTACTCTATACCTTCTGAGTTACCGCTGAAAAAGACAGGCTTCCATCTAAAACTCCTTTTTCTTCTCCTTCTTCTTCTTCTTCTTCTTCTTCTTCTTCTTCGTCTTCGTCTTCGTCTTCGTCTTCGTCTTCATCTTCATCTTCTTTTTGCTTTTATTGGTGCATTGTAATTATACATCATGGTGAGGGTCAAAATGATACAGACACACATGCACCAGCACTTGTGTGTTTCCCTCCGGATCCCACCCACACCCTCTTCCTCCCTCCCCACACGTTAGTGAGATTAGTAGTGAAACCTTCATATTATGGACATAGCATTATTTGTACTGTTTCAACCTTTTTCCATTCCCCATCTTCCGTCTCCAACCCCCTTCCACTATTCTACTGGTCTTTCTCCTCATTTATCTAAAGTACCTTTTGTTTTCTATTTTTTTCTCTAGCTTCCATATAGGAGAGAAAACATATAACCCTTGACTTTCTGAGACTCAGTGTTCTCAACATAATGTTGTCTAGTCCCATCTATTTTTCTGCTGATGACATAATTCTGTTCTTTATGGTTGAGTAAAATTCCATTGTGTGTATATACCACATTTTCACGATCCATTCATTTGTTGATGGACACCTAGGTTGGTTCCATAATTTGGCTATTGTGAATGGAGCTGCTATAAACGTGGGTATGCATGTATCACTATAGTATTCTGACTTTAATCCCTTTGAAAAGGTACCAAGGAGTGGTGTAGCTGGATCATATGGTAGTTCCATTTTTATCCCTTTGAGAAGCCTCCATACTGATCTCCATAGTGGTTGTATTAATTTACAATCTCACTAACAGTGAATAAGAGTTTCCATTTCCCCTCATCCTGGCCAGTATTTATTATTTTTGTATTCTCGATGATTGGCATTCTAACTGGAGTTGGAATCTCAGGGTAGTTCTGATTTATATTTCCCTGATTGCTAAGGCTGTTGAACTTTTTTTCATAAATATATTGGCCATTTGCAGTTCTTCTTTTGAGAAGTGTCTATTCAGTTTAGTTGCCATTTTTTAACTGGGTTACTTGGTTTTTTAAGTTTTTTAAGTTCTTTACATATTCTAGAGATTAGTCCTCTATCAGAGGAGTACTGGCAAGCATGTTCTCCCATTCTGTAGGTTCTCTTTTCATACTCTTAATTTTTCCTTTGCTGAGCAGAAGCTTTTGAATTTGATGGTATTCCATTTATTGATTTTTTTTCCCTGAGCTTTGAAGGTCTCATTGAAGAAGTCTCTACCAGTGCCTATACGTGGGAGAGTTAGTCCTATGTTTTCTTCTAGTAATTGCAAAGTTTTTGTTCAAATTTCTAGGTTTTTAATTCATATCGAGTTGGCTCTTGTGCAAGGTGAGAGATAAGGTCTAAGTTCATTCTTTTACATATGGTTACCTAGTTTTCCCAGCACCACTTGTTGAAAAGGCTGTCTTTTCTCCAGGCTTCTTTGTCAAAAATTAACTGGCCATCCGGGTGAGGATTTGTTTTTGTATCTTCTATTCTATTCCATTGGTGTATGTGTCTGTTTTATAAGGTATGGAATAGAATTAAACTCCTCTTTCTTGTCTACTGTATGGACAACATATTTCTGGTGTACCTATCTTTTAAATGCGCACTCTTGGACCCTATAATCCCCCATTTTTCCCTTTGTTATGATTGCATTATCTATTTACTCTTACTGCCTTGTGTGGATTTTTGTGTTTCACCTCAAATCCTTTGAGAAATGAATCTAGACACAAATAAATAAACCAATAAAATAGAAATGCTTTCAGACATATTTATCATGACATTTGGAAACAATAGATATTGAAACAGAAAATTGTATTCTTGTTTATTTTCTTTCTTTCTTTTGGAATTACTATAGTTAAAAGCAATCATCTTCAAACCAAAATATGGAGCAGAGCCCTGTTAAACAGTGTCACCCTAGTAAATGTAGTATTTAGCTTTATAGGCATACACTGTGACTATTCAGTTTGGTAGAAGATGCATTTGGAATTTTAATCCCAAATTTCAGTGGTGGTCAGAGGTAAATATGTTTGAAAACAAAGAAAAGAAAGGGAAAGATCATGCTTTTTAAACTGTGTTCAAACAAAGAATGGCAAAGTATCAGTCACTTTGTTTATTTTTATTTATTTATTTATTTATTTATTTATTTATTTATTTATTGTGGTACTGGGGATTGAACCCAGGGACTGTAATTAATCCCAGTACTTGGGAGGCTGAGACCAGAGGATCAGTCACTTTAAAGATGGGGTTTGCACACCTGGATTCTAGATGTGTTCCTCCACCAGCAAAGGTTCGTCTCACTCAGAAAGTCACACAGCTCTGTCCCTTTCCATAGCCCCCATCGTCCAAGGGGGAAGCCTGGCTTCCAAGTCCTTCTTTGAGCCCTCGTGACTCCCTGCACACATTTCTTTCATTGCATATCCCACATGGTTTCACTGATTTTTTTATGAGCCCCAGGCCCAAGTCGTCTTCTCCTGAGTGCGTGTTTTTAACTCAATTCTTTATCCCCAGAGTCCAGTGTAGTAGCTGGCATATAGTTGGTGCTTAATCAAAACATGTTCGATAAAAGTATGAAGGAGCCCAATTATCACTTTATCTTTCTTGGCCTCATTTGTAAAACAAAGGAGTTAACTCAGTCTATCCCAAATCTCCTTCAGCCTATCCAAATATCTCTTCTTTGGTTCTTGCACACAAGACACCTAAGATCTTTTTAGACCATAAAATAAGCAATCCAGATAGCATTTTCTTAAAGTGAGAAAACGTGTGACTTTGTGGTCTCCATTTTGAGTGCTGAGATATCTGGCAGGTAGTTGGATCTGAAGGCAAGCATCTGGGGAAGAAAAGAAGAGAAAGAAAAGAAGAGAAGAGAAAAGACATGGATATAGTTCTATAGTCACTCCCAGCATAGAACAATGCCACCTGTATATCCTTGTGTTTCATTATGTCCTTGAAAAAATAATAATGGGAGAGAGAAAAACAGGGAAGCTCACATTCAGAAAAGAAGATGGGAAAAGCTGATGCCACCCCCCCAAAAAAAAAGATAGCTGGGCATGGTGGCGCATGCCTGTAATCCCAGTAGCTGGGAGGTTAAGACAGGAGGATTGCAGGTTCAAGGGCAGCCTCAGGACTTAGTGAGACCCTGTTTCAAAATAAAGAGTGAAAAGGCTGGAGGTGTAGCTCAGGGGTGAAATGCCCCTGGGTTCACCCTTTAGTACCAAAAAAAAAAAAATAGGTCAGCAGCCACGGGGGAGTGGAGTGGCGTGAGGCATAAATGTCTAAAGATGGAGCTGTGGCCAAGCACACAGCTCTGCAAAGGGACAGATGTTCCCGTGGCTCTCTGTGCACACTCTACTCAGAGAGCAAACATACACTGCATCTGAGGCTCCTGGCCTTTTTTGTCACTAATACTTTATTGGAACTGCTTCGAAATGAGAGTTTTAACAGGAGCACTTTAAAAAAGATTGAGACGAAAATGTAATAATTGCACACTCAGTCTTGTAATTTCAGAAATTCATGATGTGAAGAGCTCCAAACACACGACTTCAAATTTGGATCCCTTTTCACTCGGCACGACAGACGGAGTCTAGTCAGATTGGAGCTGATCGCTCTTTTTTAGTTAGACCAGTAAATGGTCACAGTCCATTGTCAGAGTGGGAAAACTGTATTTTTTTCCATAATTCAAAAATGGTTGAAAGAATGGAGCTCACCAATTTTGAAATAATGAATTTTTTTATAATGGCAAAGCTCAGCCCTATCTCAGAGAATTCCAGCCCCAGAGAATTATTTTTTAGAAAAATAAAGAGAAAAGGAATCGATGAGCAAAAATGGTGTGTTTGAGTAAAAACCATCTTTTTAGCTATTATCTGTCACATTCCCTAAAGGAATACAGAATACATTTTTAAAAGGTATCTGTTGACAAAAGTCATGAAAAAAAATGTGCTTTCCTGAGTCAAAGGGAGTCACCAAAGAATTGTGTTGTGTTTAATTGCTCAGGGTGGCTGAGAAGTGGCTGAGGAAGAAGGGAGGAGGCAGGAGGGGAGGCAGGCCTCCTGGGCACGGAGTAGTTTGTTTTCTTGTATTTTCCAATTGTTGCCCACCAGCCTAAAGTGCAGGGCCGGCTCTTACCCAGTCTTCCCTGGAGGAAAAGAAGGGAACACGAACACAACAA
The DNA here is from genome assembly GCA_004027185.1 of Glis glis. Taxonomy (NCBI): domain Eukaryota; kingdom Metazoa; phylum Chordata; class Mammalia; order Rodentia; family Gliridae; genus Glis; species Glis glis. The sequence goes on along the minus strand of PVJS01040047.1, from coordinate 12,397 downwards.
GGAAAGAAAAGAAAATCATCTGGATGGTAAATAGAAGAGGCACTGGTGCAGCCCTGGCCCCCTGTCATTGTCTTCATTGTAAGCGGTGTCAGAGCCTGTCACATTAGGTCGCCACCACGGGGTGCATGCAAATGGAGAGAGCGCCAGGCAGACAGCCGACGCAGCCACCACCTGCGCATTTCAGCTTGTTGGCAGGTACATTGCAGTGGACTAAAACAGAATAATTACTGGAGATAGAGTTGGCAAGTATAGTATACGGGAGAGGCATTCAATTGCACATGAGTACCATAGGTGAACTATAAAAAAATGGCAGGGAGGGAGGGGGAAATTCCCCATTAAACGCCAGACAGCTGGCAATTCCACGCTTCCATTTTGCTTCCTATGAAATAAGAAATCTGACCTATGAAGTCAGATGCTAGCATATTTTGGACCATGAATTTAAGCCAGGGACATAGAGGGCAAAATCGGGGCCTCTAGAGGACCCCCTAGAATGCCAAATGGAAAAGCCCACAAGGGCCAGGGATGTAGTATGAAGGAAATGGGTGGCCACGGGGGTAGTTCAGGATGGACTATTTCTTTGTGAACACCTAACTGTCACACACACGGCATCTAGGGGCCAGTCACTGTGCAAAGCAGTTCCCACTTCATTCATTCATTTATCCTCGGGGAGACCTTGTCACTGTGCTCGTCGCCATAGTACACGTAGGTGAGGAAACCAGCGGTGGAGAGCAGAAGGACTTGCCTGGACCATCGCTGTTAAGTGGCAGGCTGGGGGCTCAGCCCAGGTCCCCTGCCTCCCAAGTACACACTCTTTTTTTTTTTTTGGTACTGGGATTGAACCCAGGGGTATTCTACTTCTGAGGTACACCCCCAGCCTTAATTTATTTTTTATTTTGAAACAGGGTCTCACTAAGTTACAGAGGACCTCACTAAGTTGCTGAGGCTGGTCTTGAACCTGTGATCCTCCTGTCTCAGCCTCCAAGTACTGGGATTATAAGCATGTGCCACCATGCCTGGCCCAAGTTCACACTCTTAACCATTATATTACAGTCCCCCAGGGAGAGTAAACAGGGATGTCAAATGGGAGGTTGTCAGAGATTTACAGAGAATGAAAACAAACAAAAATGATCATTTTATGCAAGTTATCTGAACTATTCAAAGTGAATAGCATTATCTCTCTAGATGTGTAGTTATTTGCATAAAAGCCATTTTTTTCTATGTAAATCTCTGACAATGCCTCATTTATCAGAGTTTTGTCAATAAAATGCCTAAAGCATATTGTGACTCCTCCTTTAAAAAAGCTGAAAATATGTACAAATGAATATTACATACTTTCTTCAAATCACAGTTATATGTTGGGCCAGGAGGATCTGCCTAGCATCACGGTCTACCCGCAAGTCGTGGGGCCACTGGTGCCAGAGGCACTTCACTGTTGCCTACCCAGAGCACCTCCTCTCCTACCTTCCTAACAGAACCCCTCCTTTTTCTCAGATATTCACCCCAAAATAGTGCATTCCACAGGCAATTATAATTAAGCTAGCTAATAAGGCTGAAGAAATAAATTATATCCCACTATATTCTCTCTCTCTTTCTCTATCTCTATCTCTCTGTCCTGCTGAATGAGGCTAAGGAAACATTCAGACCCAGTTGCCCTGGCCACCATCTGCAAGAGAAATCAGTTTAGTACTAAGCCAGAGAATTATAAAATAGACAAAAAGAATTAGGTCCAGATGATGTCCCTGGGCCATCGATTGTCCTGTGACTTTTTAATTTCTTGTCTTGTGAGACAAGTTTCCATACTGTTCTCTTTGTCTTCTGCCCAAAGCACCCTAATTCTAAATAGTCCACTTCCCTGCAAGCTCTGTGTAGCCTGAATCTCCAAATACTCCTACATTTTTGTGTGTGATCCCCTTTGAATCTAAAAGCCTCTTAGAGGTTGTCCAAAGTCTTGAGCAAGCCAGGCATGATGGCACATGCTTGTAATCCCAATACTTGGAAGGCTGAGATAGGATTGCAGGTTCAAGGCCAGCCTCACAATTTAGGAGGCTTTCAGCAACTTAGCAAGACCCTGTTTCAAAATAAAAAATAAAAAGGCCTGGGGGTGTAGCTTGGAGGTAGAATGCCCCAAGTTCAAATCCCAGTACCAGAAAAACAAAAACAAAAACCCAAAGTCTTGAGCGAGTGAATGAAACCCTGAGACTCTCTTAGGTACTCTGGGAATAGCAATATAGCAACATCCATGGAAAGGAAGGGAAGGGATACACAGGATGGGGAGCAAATTGGTGGCAGAAATTTGTTACAGAGAAATACCTTTATCTTCCTACTGAAAGTACTATTTTTTCCCCTATAGCATTGTATGGTGGGGGGAAAGGAGAACTTTTGTCAATAGGAACACTAAAACCAAATACCAACTTCACCACTCATTCGCTGTGTGACCTCAAGTAAGTTACTTAGGTTCATTAACCCTCAGTGTCCTCACCTGCAAACATAGGGATAAACCTGTTTTCTCCATCTTGTGACGATTATAGATTACAGAGTCAGCGACAAGTACTAAGTCTGGAAATACTAACCGCTATTATGATGTTGGCTCTACCTCACTGTTGCCCAATAATCTCATTTATTCAACAAATAATTACTGAGCACCTAATATATTGCCAAATAAGGTCACAGGCACTAGTCCTGGATAACACTTTTATTGCACATAATAAGGAAAATATTCATGTATGAGCTGTGAACAAGCATATACATAGCTCTGTTTTTGAAATTCTTCTTTTGGGATCAATGCTCCTCCTTCTCCAGCCTTATTATAACTTATTCCAACTTAGTTTGTCCATAAGAAGATACAGAAGCCTGGACTTCCTTTTAGGAAAATCCCATTGGAACCTCATAGGCACTTCATTAGGGGAAAGATATCCTAAAGTTTTAAGATGACTATCGAGCCAGGCACAGTGGCACATGCCTATAATCCCAGTACTTAGGAGGCTGAAACAGGAAGATCGCAGGTTCAAGGCCAGTCTCAGCAACTAAGTGAGGCCCTGTTTCAAAGTAAAAACTAAAATGGGCTGGGAGTGTAGCTTAGAGGTAGAACACCCCTGAATTCAATCTCTGGTACAAAAAGAAAAAAAAAGATTATCTTGATTGTCTTCTTTCTTTAAAAAAGAATGAATGAGAAAAAGTTCAAGAAGAATGAAGAAAAAGTCCACTCCCTTCCCTTGTAAAAATATGAGTTGATATGACCACCCTGATCATATTAAAGTTAACTTTTTGTGTGTGTGCACTAGGGATTGAACCCAGGGGCATTCTACCTCCAAGCTACACTCCCAGTCCTTTTTATTTTGAAACAGGGTCTCACTCAGTTGCTGAGAGTCTCACCAAGTTGCTGAGGCTGGCCTTGAGCCTGCAATCCTACTGTCTCAGCCTCCAGATTACTGGGATTTTGCTGGGCCTTCCACCCAGTGCCATGAAAGGGCCTGGTGGACTAGCAGAAGCCTGCTCTAGAGTACCAAGTACCGGGCCTCTTCCACGTGGCAGTAATTCAACATATCAATGGCAAAGATGGCGCTGGCGGACCCCTCGGAGGGAGGTCCCGCAGATAGCCCCACCTAGCCTCAGGAGGGCTATGATAGGCAGTTACCTCCTTCTGTGCTCACAGACGACAGGTGCCTCTACCTATGATAGGTTACAGGTCACACCCTACTGCTTGCGAGTTTCCTGTATGGCCTCTACTATAAAAGAGAGATTTGGCTTTCTAATAAACGAGATTGTGCCAGACATGACTCCCGGTCCAAGGTATGTGTTTTCGGGCCGTCGGCGTCTGTCCCCCCCCTTTCAGCATCGCATCACTCTCGGGCTGGCCCCGAGAGACTGATGCCCCGACAGGATTTTAGGCGTGTGCCACCATGCCCAGCAGATTAAAGTTAATTCTTATCCCAGAGGTGAGGCAAAACTTCCCCTGTGCCAGAAGGAGCCACACAGCTGTCCTTCAGAGGTGTCCATCTCTGGACCCTTCTCAGCACTTCTGCAGAGCTTGCAGAAGGAAGTTGGCACATTCCTTTACACGTGGCAGGACCAGAAACGACCACCCAAGAAGAGCAGAACCTGGGAAGAATTCAAGAACTTATGGGTCCCTGCCCACGTGGAGTTCACCCCTCAGCTTTACAGAGAGGGGCATGCTGGCTGAGGGGGACTGGCTGCTCTGTGCAGAGCCGGAGCTTGAAAGAGGGAGAAGTACTTCTGAGGCGCTTGATTGTTGGAAGCAATGACCGTTAAAGAGATTTCCCAAGGGAATGGGGATCTCGCAGTTTTAGGGCTGTGGAGTTCAGCCTCCCTACTTGGCAATTTTTCCCCTCCATCGCCAGCTCCGGAATTCTCAGTGTTAGTCTGTTAAGGGACTCCTCCACAGGTTCCATTCACACTTGGCCCACGTGGATTGCCAGACTCACGTTTTCTCTTTTCTCTCCATAGACAACTGTCCTTTGGAGACTCCGATGGAAATTGAGATCTTCAGGAAAAGTGGTAGCTGGGCATATGGCACATACCTGTAATCCTAGTACTTGGGAGGCTAAGACAGGAGGATAGCAAGTTTGAGACCAGCCTCAGGTCTGGTCTAGGGAGGCCCTTAGCAACTCAGTGAGAACTTGTTTCAAAACAAAAAAATAAACCCCCAGCTGGACTGGGTTGTAGCTCAGAGGTAAAACTCCCCTGAATTAAATCCCCAGTACCACGAAGGGGGGAAAAAAAAGAAGGGAAAAAAGAAAAGTGGTCAACGAAGAGCCATTTTCATCACCACTTCTGATGTGTCCCAAAGGCAAGTAATCTGTAAACCTTGCCAATGCCTGCTCTATGAGATAAACAACTGACCAAGTATTCCAGTCCACTACCAGCACTGTGAAAAATAGCACACTTTGGCTTTTCAAAGACTCTTACTGTCATTCATTTACTTGACCCCTACGTCCTTCTAGTTCATTTCTCATAATAATGGTAAGCTAGTTCCTTTAAAAAAATTATCAAGATAAAAAAAATCAAAATCCACAAACTTTGCAAAGCCCCTCTTTTCCTCAATGCTGTGAAGGATAGAGAAGAGTATGACTAGACAGGCCTGGTGGCTCATGCCTGTAATCCCAGTACTTGGGAGGCTGAGACAGGAGGATTGCAAGTTTGAGGCCAGCCTCAGCAACTTCACTGTTTCAAAATAAAAATGGGCTGGGGGTAGTGGTAGAGGCAGGAGAGGCGGGGGGTCAAATGACTGGGTGGCGCGCATGCCTCACGACCTCTTCTGGCTGGAGTGATCAAGGCAGAGTTGTGAAGGACCTTGAAGAATGGCTGCGGTGTGGAGTGTCAGTGAAGGCCCTGTGGTGAATTCCCAGCTTTATTGGGCCAAAGGAAGGCTGGACTGGTGTGGTGGAGCCAGTGGTTGAGCTTTGAGTGTTTAAATTGTATCTCGCAAGCTCTGGGGAGACATGAAGATGGCACACGTGAATGTTATGAAGAATGTGGCATTTTATGACTAGTAATCTGGCAGGTGTAGGAGGGAGGGACTGAAAGGGGGAAGACAAGAAGCGACTGGAGAGGCCATAGGACCTTAAATCAGCATGGTGGTGGTGGGGAGAGCAAGAAGGGCGTAGCGAGATGGGGATCATCAAGTATTTTCCCAGTGGAAATTCATTGAAAGTTGCATATTTCTTCACTGCATTTCATGGGAAATATTACAATGTTGTCTTCGGCAAGTTCAAAATGCAGAGCATGACAAGATTTTGATTTTTTTCAAACCTTTTGAAGAGTAATGGTGAAAGCTTCTGAGTTATATTTTTAGTACAATCCAGCATCCATTCTCTCCATTGCATGTAATATAGATAAGTAAAATATGCATCCTGCATATGATTTGTGTGTAAGTATATCAATAATAATGTATAAAGAAAACATATCTGAAATTTAATCAGGGTTTCTGATTATAAACTGTATGAATCAGTAAGATAACACACTTGGAGGAGAATCTTCAACATCACAAATCTCGGCATTTGGAAACCAGCCTTTAAATTAAATTTCCGTCATCAAACCAGGCCATAAAATGTCATAGCCTAATTCTCACCTCATGACTGAGAGGGCGACGAAAGAGAGAGAAGCGATTTGCCTCCTCCCATTCTTGCCTCTCCCTTTACTCATCTCTTGATTATGGCAAAAGCCATATTGTGAGCTACTTGTTAGCTGAGCAAGAGTTTGTTAATCTTTTATGCATTCTCATACATATAAATCAGAATGGGGCAAAAGGAATTTCAGAAGACAACAGTACCAACTGCCAACTTTGTCTGACCCATTTATTCCTCGCCCTGCTCCATGTTCTGGTTGGGATCCCAAAGCCCAGAGAAATACAGGAAGAACCAATGAACTGGACAGAGCGGAGAGAGAATGAGGAGAGACTCTTTCCTCCCTCACTTCCCTCAACGTCCCTCCCAGTGGGTTGGCTTTCTCCAATTCTAGGAAAAATTTATTTCAATCCTATTAAAAAAAAAAAAACGTTTTTAGCTATGTTCTCATTTTTAACTCTTGGGGCTCAAAAGCACTCTCCTGTTAGGGATTCATCAAACCATCAGCTTCTTTAAGGCAGACATCATGTTTTATTCTTTTTCTTTTCCTTTCTTCTGTCCATACAATGCATACCTCAGGCTCTGGCAAATAGCAGAGGATTGATAAACATTCATTGACTTGAATTTATGAATCAGACTTTTAAAGAATATATAGATTGAAAACATATTAATTAGGAGGATGAATGAGGAGCTACGATCATGTCTAACAAATTCTACCTTCTAGCTGTGAGGTTTGGTAAGCGGGCAGTGCCGTTTCTTTTGAAGAGAGCTGGAGGTCATGTATCTCAGACCCTGGCGGATGCCGACGTACCCACCTGACAAAACGTGACAGAGGATGCATCCTTCACTGAATGGCTCTCAGATGGTTAATTTTGTTTCTTGATGGCAGATACTAAAGCTACAGAAAAGCCACTCTTGCTGTTCAAAGAGGCTTTTCAATGCTTAATTTGATGTGGAGAGGTATGTGGTCCACGACCCACGCGGGCCACACTTATCTCTCATCATCTACCTCGGTGCGTTTCAGCCCGTCTTGGCTGAAAACCGCTCTTTTGTGGGTACTGCCCTGGCTCTAGCTTACCCGTGAGCTTCCATGACAAGATTCCTGATAAACTGGGACAGAGATGAGGAAACGGACTTTTAAAGGATCCACTGACCGTTCAATTCTCTGGGTTTCACTTCTGCCCGACAGACTTATTAAAGAGTCACACAAAGCTGACAAGGAATGTCACAGGTCCTGGTCAAAGGAGAATCACAGACTCTCACAGAGCCAGAGGGACTTTAGAAGCCATCTTCTCTGTTCTTGCTGTGTTAAAGCAAGGGAATTGATGTCAGAGGATTAAGGGACTTGCCCAGGGTCGTAGGGCTCACATGAGGGCCAGGACTCAAATTCAGCTTGGTTGGAATCTTTTGCTTGCTGACATTTTGACTGACCAATGTTAGAGAAATCTAGAAGAAAACAGAGGTGTCCTAGTTTTTCAGGGCTTTTGCTAAGGATGCCATTGTGTGAGTGACTCTTTCCTTGACTAGGTCACCGTTCTAAAGGATGGGGTACTGGGAGGAACACTGGTTGTACATTTGGACTTGGGCTTGGGTCTAGTTTATAACCACAGCTGTAATTTATTGAGCATTTGCTACATGGTAGACGTTGTACATACATTTGTTTTATCTTCAAAATGAATCTGGAAAGAGCCCTCTTTTGTGGATGGAAAGCCTCAAGTTTAGGGAGGTGAAGTGTCTTTCCCAGTGTTGGAGGAAGTTGAAACATTTGCAAAGTGTCAGAAAAGGTCAGAAGTGGATCACATATTCTAGATGAGAATCTCAAATTTTCAAAATAACCTTGGCAAAATTGAAGTTGCAGGCTCCAATCCTGTTCCATTTGAATGAAATCATTGAAAATCAGAGATGCACTCTCTAATTCAGCATCCTAAGTTTGAAATGCAGGTAGGAAGCTGGGCATGGTGGCACACACCTGTAATCCCAGTACTTGGGAGGCTGAGACACGAAGATCACGGGTTCAAGGCCAGCCTTAGCAACTTCATGAGGACCTCAGCAACTTAGTAAGACTGTGTCTCAAAATAAAATGTGCTGGGGGTGTAGCTTGGAGGTAGAATGTCCTGGGTTCAATCCCCAGTACCAAAGAGAGAAAATAAAAGAAGGAAATAAATAAACAAATGCAGGTAGGATTTCCAGGAGAAAAAAAAAAGTGTGTTCAATATTCAGGTAAAATGCTCCCTTTATTAGATAGTGGAGTTTTTCTAAGTCTCCCTTATTGATCCTACCCTGTATGTTCTATACAAAGTGAAAAGATGCAGGCATATCCATTTAATAATTGTAAGCAGCCATCAGAAATTATTTGACCATTTCTTGAAGCAATGTACATTCTTTTGTACTATACTTCTGAAATTATAGTCCAAGTATAAATGTGATTTAATTTATAAAAATTCAATTTGCATGCAATGTTTCAGAAATACATCTATAGTATTTAGCCAAAAATTCTTTTTACAGTTGGTAGCAGTCGAAGAGGTTTATATTAAGAGGATAACAATGAAATGAAAGTATGAATTAACAGAATAACATGCTCTGTTCAGCCTCCAAAGAGAGAGTGGAGAACTGATAAGAAAAATCAGGTGTTTTAAAACAAGATCAGTAAGTTTTTAGATTTAGTAATTGACTCTCAGAAAAATCATTAGACAAACTCTTAAATGAAAAGGTGTGTGTTGATGACTGAAATATGAGCAGACAGATTCATTTATACTTTCCATCCAGAAAATTTGAGAGAATGATGCTTTGTAAGCCAAAGTCTGCAGTTGTCTAGAATATAAGTTGTAAGAAGTGGGGTTGATCTATGTTTATCATTTATTGCTCTATCCATTACATCAGCTTAGTGTTTTGCCCATAGAAGTATTTAGTAAGTAATTATCAAACAAGTGAAAATAAGAAATAGATCTAATATGTAGTAGAAGAAAAGTTTACCAGACAGCTACTGAATAGAGATTTGGCCCAAAATATGCATGGTAGAAGGCTAAGAATTCCAGAGGGTGCTATGTAAATTAGTGTTACTGTGATGGTTTTTCTGTGGGTAAAACAAGATGGGAAAAATGCTGCTTAAATGCATCTTATACTACAACATTGCTTACCTACTGCGCAGCTTTTCCATTGGGCATTATTTCAGAGACTGCCTACCATTCTTCTCCATGAAAGGAGATCAATTCAGCTGCATCATAGATTTTAAAGTAAATTTCTAATAAAATATTCCAAGACCCTGTCTACAAATTAACCACCATTGAGTGAATCTTGGCCAAGTCACTTGACTAATAAGAGAAATAGAAGGTGCTCTGAAAAAGTGATATTACAAAATTTGCTCAAACAACACTTTGCTGACCTGAAGAAATTTTAAAACCCTCTATTGAATTAATCAGCATAAGCCAGGCGTGGTGGCTCACGCTTGTAATCCTAGTACTTGGGAGGCAGAGACCGGAGGATCCGGGTTCGCGGCCAGCCTCAGCTACTTAGTGAGGCCCTCTGAAACTTCATGAGACCCGGTTTCAAAATAAAGTATAAAAAATAGGGCTGGGGGTGTAGCTTGGAGGTAGAACGCCCCTGGGTTCAATCCCCGGTACCTCAACAAAAATAAAAATAAAAATAAAAATAAATTAAAAAAAGAATTAATCAGCATACATTCTGCAATTGGAAACACATTTGCATTATTCTAGTGTGACACTGGGTTGGGTAGCTTATACACCACAGGCTCTGCCTTCATACAAGCCCTCTCTGATCGCGTGCTGGAGCTACCCCACCTCTCAAGCACACAGAAGCTGCTGGGGATCACTCTCATCTTCACGGGGCTCAGGATTGGATTGCAAGGCCAAACTTGAGAACTTTAATATGAAATTCTTATCTGTTGCATGTCCCCACTCCCCTCTTCCACGTGACAGGCAACTCCCATCTTTACAGCATAGAAATTCTCTTCATTTTATGGACACTTCATATTACATCTTGGGGATGCTGCAACTTTCTCTAGCCTGGTAGTGGAATTCTGATGCTGTCCCGAGCCTGCCTCTGCCAAGTGCTTGATGAAATCTCTGCATCGACAGCTGGCTCCCAGGCCCCCCTGGGCATCAGTGAGCAGGCACACTCTTCTCCTACCTGTAGTTTAAATAACAGTCACAGAGAGGAGCAGTCCCAGAGCCAGCACCAGGGAACATGGGTCTCAATCAGCTTCCTTTGCAGGTTGCAGGGGCCTCGGCATAAGGAAGACTACGAGGAAATGTCTTTCTTTTTAAATTATAAAAACAGAATAATCTCTGCAGGAGAGGAGGTAATAGGCGGAAAGTCACATTGGTTGCACTCATGAGTAAGTTATTTACGCACATGTGACTACAAAATGGGCCGGCACTTTACAACCACTCCCAGAGAATCCTTCTCAGGATGGCTAAAAGGGGGCTCAAGGGATTCTTTCCCAGAAGCCATGGGGTGTCTAGTGTCATGGTTCAACATTGCAGAAGTGTTCACTTTGTTTCCCAGCTAGTATGCAGCTCGCCGAAAGCAGGAACAAGCCATTTCTGGGTGGTGTCTAGGCAGGATTCTAAGGTGGCCTCCTCACCTCTGTCCCCTTGCGCTATGCCAACATACTCCCCCCCTCTCGAGTGTGGGCAGAGAGAGAAAGATTGACTGGGAGTATTACTCAGAGGCAGAATACCCCTGCATTCAATCTCCAGCACCAAAAAAAAGACAACAGCAGGGCATTAAACCCAAAGTGTAGGGCCATCCCACAAAGGATCCTGAGTGGCTACACGTCACAAGCCTTTGAAGCCCCAGCTGTAGGGGAGTCTAGTTGGCAGGTGTTTAAGGCGGTTTCTGCACCGACTCTGCTCCTCTCCGCACAGTCCTGCTGGGGCGGCACCCTTCCTTACTTCCTCTGCCGTCCTCCATCCCATGGGTCTTTATCTGCCCGTGGGGTTGTAGGCCTTCCTAGAACCTGTGCCTTCTGTGCCTCGGATGCCTTCTGTATACTTTGCTGTGGTAAGACCCTTTCCCTCAAGGAAATGGATCCTTCTTTGTCTCACCAAAATGGGCACAAAGTCCCAAGGTAAAAGGAAATACTTGTAATGAGAACATTACAAGTATTACAACATTACAAGTATGGAGAAATTATTTCCATCTTCAAGAATCCTAATACTTTACCATGAAAAGTGCATGGCATGTACCTTCATTTCTGCAAATGAGGAGTTTAGCTAAGAGATCAAGGAGTACATAATAAATACATTTAAATGAAGAATTTAATGTGCCACAGAATAACCTTTATTGATAGTTACTCTTTTTATGGAAGTCTTTGGATGACTCTGGTAAGCCACATTCTGTACTCTCTAATTGGCCATAATAATGTGTTTTTTTTTTTTTGTGGTACTTGGGATTGAATGTAGGGGTGTTCTACCACTGAGCTATACGCCGAGCTGTTTTAATTTTTTTATTTTAAAATGGTCTCACTAAGTTACCGCACTTGGCCTTGAATCTGTGATCCTTCCATTCAGCCTCCTAAGTACTGGGATTACAGGCATGTGCCTCTGCTCCTGGCTATAATATATTTTTTAACAAACACCTAATATTAACAGGACTGAGTCCTGGGTCTCCACTATTTCACTACAAGCAAAAAGGTTTCATACATAATGAAGGAACACGACTTGATTTTGAAAGGCCATTAGGGAAGACAGTCCATAGAGTAATCCTGTTAATATTTCTGCTATTAAGATATCTTTTTCTCATATTTGGAATACCAAGAATGAACAAAATCTAAATATTTAAATATCTCACAGAAAAATATCTGACAACTGGAAAATATCTTAAAAGCCTATAAAGTCTGGTGCTGGATAATCAGAATCAGCTAATAGAATGCATTTTTATTAAAGCATTTCAAGGGATCAAGTCACTGATGCGTTTAACACTATAATGGCATAATACCCTTTTCTCAAATCTTCAGAGAGGCAAAATGATCACAGATTAAGCAAGTCCAACTACGCACAGTGACTCCATAAGCTCAGGAGTAGCACTCCACAGGAAATATTTCTGGTGTGAGTGATGAGATTTTGAGAAAGTACTGTTTTGGTAGAAAATGATCTGGTGGCACACGCTTGTAATCCCAGTACTTGGGAGGCTGAGACAGAAGGATCGCAGGTTTGCAGCCAGCCTCAGCTACTTAGTGAGGCCCTCCGCAACTTAGTGAGACCTGGTTTTGCTGGGCATGGTGGCACACGCTTGTAATCCCAGTACTTTGGGAGGCCGAGACCGGAGGATCCGGGTTCGTGGCCAGCCTCAGC
>PVJS01040046.1:0-18631 GCA_004027185.1 Glis glis | reverse complement strand
GGAGAGAGAGAGAGAGAGAGAGAGAGAGAGAGAGAGAGAGAAAGAGAGAGAGAGAGAGAGACAGGGAGAGAAAGAGCTGTGGCTGGCCGCGAACCCGGATCCTCTGGTCTCCACCTCCCAAAGTACTGGGATTACAAGCGTGCGCCACCACACCCGGCTTATACTATTATGTTTTAACCCCCAGCCCCCTAACGCAACTGCATACGGGGGAAGCTAGTGAATGACATGTGAAAAAATATCTAGGACTACATGTTTGCTTATAATTTCATCGATTTTAATTTAAATATCTTTTACCCAGGAAATCAGCACACTGTGCTCCTGAATAAATGAAAAAGTATAACTTCAGCACAGTATTAATATTTTATCAGAAAGAAGCTGACTCTCTTGGGTTTCCATAAACATCGTGGGTTTTTGTAGGTTGAACAAAATATGTAGCATTAAAGTACTGCAAATTCCTCGACCAAAATCTAAGGCAAAGTTCAAATCCTTTCATCTTTTTTTTTTCTTGGCAGACTCTGTGTGTTTTTATTTGACCACAATGCTGATCTTTCCCAGAGACTCTCACTTAAGTGCTTCTTTATTAAAAATCTTTATTTAAATATGATTTAATCTGTTAGAATTTTTTTCTTTTCTCCCAAGAGGAAAATCAAGAGACCATACCATTATAACACAGCTTTAACATTTTCCTAGAACCACCATTTAGAATTAATCTAGAAAAACTATGATAACCAAAATATTTGATGACTGAGATAGCCTATTTAGTTGTATTTTCTAGATAAACTTCTAAGTATGACAGTTCTTTGAGCCTAAGTCTGCATTATTGAGATGTTTGTAAAATAAAAGTTTGCCTTTAATGTATGGGGTGGGAATGTGGACTGGCCACTTTGAATTTTCACGGCTGATTTCCTGAAATCAGTCCTGAGTAGCACTTCTGACCTTGGTTCTATGGTGCCTGCCTGTGTGCAGATGGGCACCTCCTCAGATGACCCACATCCCCACCCACACTTTCTGCCCAGTTCAGGCTGACTTTAGAATTCCAGGTGCACTAAACCACACTCTGTGGGAGAGAAAACTGATGCTTCTTTCATATATTTATAAAAGCTCTCAAGGTTGGCCCAGGCACAATTGCCACAGAACTTCTTCTCTCCCTTCTTCTGGGGTATTTGTGCCAAAGCAACTCAGCATAAAGGACATTTTCAGTACTTGCTTTATTTTTTCTTATGGTTGAAGACATGGAAATTTAGAAGAGAGAAACCACTAAATAAGACCATAGGGGCTGAAAGTGCTGAGTGCACTCAAAGGCAGCAGGCAAGGTCCTGAGGAGCAGAGCGGGGTGGGTGGGTGGGGGGTAGTGACTAGAATGAGGGCTAAGCTGGAAGGAGTCTGGGGAGGGGAGAGCTGGTCCTCTGCAGGGGAGAGGTTAGAGTTCCAACACAGGAAGTAGCTTCAATTCCTCCAGGTCTGAGGAAAAGGTATAGGGAAAGAACATTTAGAGAGTAATGTCACCACAAAGAAATGATAATGTTTGAAGTAACATATATGTTGATTAGATCTTTGCAAAATGTATATCGCATGTATCAAAACATCACATTGTACCCCATAAGTATGTATAATTATTATAAGACTTAAAAGGAAGGGGATGAAGCCAGGCGTGGTGGTGCACGCTTGTAATCCCAGTACTTTGGGAGGCGGAGACTGGAGGATCTGGGTTCGCGGCCAGCCTCAACGCTCTCTCTCTCTCTCTCTCCTGGTCCCTCTCTCTCTCTCTCTCTCTCTCTCTCTCTCTCTCCTTAGTGAGGCCCTTCGCAACTTCATGAGACCCGGTTTCAAAATAAAGTATAAAAAAAATAGGGCCAGGGGTGTAGCGCGGAGGTAGAACGCCCCTGGGTTCAATCCCTGGTACCGCAAAAAAAAAGAAAAAAAAAAGGAAGGGGATGTTTGGAAAGCTTTGGTTGAGGTTCTGTGTCTTTTTTGGAAAGAGGGGATGGTCATCAGAAATGAGAAGGATGGCTGAGGAGGGAACCAGGAACAGCTAAACCTAAAAGACTAAGTGTGGGTGGAGGAGTTAAAAGAGAGGAGATAGTAATAGTCTTGCAGTGGTTAGCAGGACTTTGTGACTTAGAAATAATGGGTCATCAAGTTGGTTTCATTCCAAGAATGCAAGGTTGGTTAAACATATGCAAGTCAATAAATGTAATTCATTACATAAATAGACCCAAGGACAAAAACCACATGACTATCTCAATAGATGCAGAAAAAGTGTTTGATAAAAATCCCAAACCCATTCATGTTTAAAAAAAAAACTGAAGAAATTAAGAATAGAAGGAACTTACCTTAACATCATACAGGCAATATATGATAAATCCAAAGTCAACATCATACTGAACAGGGGTGGGGAAACAAAGTATTTCCTCTAAAATCAGGAACAAGACAAGGATGCCCATAATCACCACTCCTTTTCAATATAGTTCTAGAAATCTTACTCAGAGAAATTAGATGAGAGGGAAATTAAAGAGATACACATAGGAAAAAAAAAAGAGAGAGAAACTATCTCCATTTGCAGATGACATGATCCTATACTTAGAAAACCCAAAAATCTTAAACAGACAATTTCAAGAGCTGATACAAAAAATTCAGTAAAGTAACTGGCTAAAAAAAAAAACTTACAAAAATCAATAGCCTTTCTATACACCAACTGGGGAGACCACCCATGCTCTTAGATAGGCAAAATAAATATTATCAAAATGATAATATAATATAAATATAAATAATATTTATAAATATAATATAAATATAAATAATATAAATGATAATCAAAAAGCAATCTACAGACTCAAGGCAATTTCTATACTAACATCGTTCACCACAGAAGTAGAAAAAAATGGCCCTAAAATTCATATGGAAGAACAAAAGAAAGACAGCCTTTTCAACAAATGGTGTTGGAAAAACTAGATATCCATAGGTAGAAGAATGAAATCTCCTATCTCTCACTCTATACAAAAGTCAACTCAAGATAGATCAAAGACCTAGAAATTAAACTAGACACTTTGCAATTACTAGAAGAAAACATAGGACCAACATTTCAACATGTAGGCACTGGTAGAGACTTCCTCAACAAGACCCCTGAAACTCAAGAAATAAATTTGAGAATCAGTAAGTGAGATGACATTAAATTAAAAAGCTTCTGCACAGCAAAGAAATCAAGTCTGAAGAAAAAGTCTACAGAATGGGATAAAATCTTTGCCAGATACTTATTAGTTCTATAGATGACTAATATCTAGAATATGTAAAGAACTCAACACCAATCCCTCCATAACCCAATTAAAAATCAGCAATTGAACTGAATAGACACTTTTCAAGGGAAGAAATATAAATGGCCAACAAATATATAAAAAAATGTTCAACATCATTAGCAATCAGGGAAATCAAATCAAAACGTCACTGAGATTCCAGCTAACTCCAGTTAGAATAGCAATCATCACAAATACAAACAACAATAATTGCTGGTGAGGATGTGGGAAGAAAGGAACTCTTATACACTGTTGGTAGGATTGTAAATTAGTACAGTTACTATGGATATCAGTATAGAGGTTCATCAAAGGACTAGGAATGGAACCACCACATGACCCAACAGTACCACTCCTCAGTATCTTTCCAAAAGAATTAAATCCAGAATACTATAGTGATACATGTGTATCTATGTTTATAGCAGCACAATTCTGAATAGCCACATTATAGAACTAACCTAGGTGTCTGTCAATAGATGAATTGATTAAAAAAATATATGGTAAATCAGTTGTGGTGGCACATGCCTGTAATCCTAGTACTTGGGAGGCTGAGACAGGAGGATTGTAGCTTCAAGGCCAGCCTCAGCAATTTAGTGAGGCCCTCAGTAACTCTATGAGATCCTGTTTCAAAATAAAAAATAACATAGGGCTGGGGGTGTAGCCCAGAGGTAGAATTCCTCAGGGTTCAGATCCTAGTCTCTCTCTCTCTCTCTCTCTCTCTCTCTCTCTCACACACACACACACACACACACACACACACACACACACATACACAGTATATGCATACCATGGAATTCTACTCAGCTACAAATAATAACAAAATTATGTCATTTGCAGGAAAATTGATGGAACTAGAGATTATTATTATACGTGGAAGCAAGAGAGAAAATAGGAAACAAAAGGGACTTCAGATAAATGAGGAGAGAGACCAGTAGATTAGTGGAAGGGGATTGGAGGAGGACTGTGGGGAGGGGGAAAAGGAAGCCTGATGGATACAGTTCAAATAATATGTTCACATATGAAGGCATCACTAGCAACGTTGCTAACATGTACAGGGAGGTAGGAGTGGGATTGGAAGGAAATGCACCAAGTGATGTGTGCATGCATGAATGTATCACTTTGAATCCCACTATGATGTATAATTATAATGCACCAATAAAAGCATAAACATGTAAAAGAAAAAGAAATAATGGGCCATAAGCAGGAGTGGCTCCACATTCCATCTCTAAGAAAAAGAATACAAAATTACTAACACGGAGCATGTACAGAAGAAGCTAGAATGGAAGAAGAAATGACAACAAATTACAATTATTTACTTTTGCTATTTGACAAAGACATGTGAGTATGGAAGCCATCACCTGGGCTTCTCTGGAGACTATGGAAAAGCCTCGCCAGAAGGGAGGGCAAAGCTTAAAGCTTCATTAGCTTCATGATAAACCCGCCTCTGGTCATAAGGATTTCAAGGCCACTAGAGTAAAGGTCTAGCCAGCACAGTGTCACACTTTAGACAGCTCCTTAAAGGAGCTTTTCTGAAAGAAGGCAATGACTGCCTTGACAGTTCAGAAACCATTCAGAATAACTCGAACTCTGATTTTTGTTACATAATTTGAATAGTAATATATCCATGAAAATGCTTTAAAAACTTGTAATGTTCTCTCCAGATATTACTATGTTTCTTACATTCTGTAAACCTCATCATATCTCAATCAATTATCAAATTGGTCCAAGCCTTCAATAAACCCACTTATTTTTATCTTGTATAAGAGCCTTAGGATTTTGTTTTTTAATTACTATGTAATATTACCTTTCAGTTTTCCTAGAATATTTTTTGCCTTCTATTCTCCAGCTTTGAGACAAAATATGATTTTAATTATCATTTCCTATTATAAAGTTCTAATCTTTGCTTCGGTCTTCTTTTGGTTAACTTCTTAATATCCTTAATATATAATATCAGTAATTATAATATATAATATCCTTATTAATATTGTTGTTATTATTATTATTATAATGTAATATTCTTAATTAATATCATTAATATGCAGTTCTCATCTTTGTGGTTTTTCAGATTGATCCTCGTGTTTCTTAATGAACATGGCTGGAACTACAACCAATGTTAGAAGGAAGAAAGTTCCATGGTTTTATAAATCATCGTGTGTGTGTGTGTGTGTGTGTGTGTGTGTGTGTGTGTGAATAATGGGCAGATTTTTTTTTAGTTCAGTATCTCATTTAGATTTCTTTTAACAGTAGTTGATTGGAATCGGAGGAGAAGATTTAATAAGGATGATCCAGGATGCAGACAAAGTTTGGGATAATGGGCAAGGATGTGCAAAAGTACTAGGGAGAGTGACAGAGCATGCAGTAGACAGAAAGTGATAGAAAGAAACAGGGCTGCAATATGAAGAGAAGCATTTGAGAGACCAAAAGGCCAGTAAAGTCACAGAACAGGGACATTGGTTAATTGACAAGATAAGAGGGTTATGATCCTAGAAAAAAAAATAAAAGCAAGAGGTTGGCACTAGGTTGATATAATGGAGGAAGAACTGTACCTTGTAATAAGGTTCAAGGTTTTGCATCTAATGAGTGGCCGGTGTGGGCTGGGGTCGGAGGTCAGATGATCAAGGAGATAGAATTAGTGAGGTAGCAATTAGAGGAGTGGCTCTCAACTTGAGTGCACATTGCAACCACCAGGAGATGCTAAAACATACCAACACCCAGATCCTATAGGCCCCTTATATCAGCATCTGCAGGTGAACCTCGGCATTGGCAGGTTTGAAAACTCACCAGTTGACTCACGTAAGCAGTCAGAATTGAGAACTATGGGTTAGAGAGTTGTTTGGACCTAGAGAAGTTACTGTAATCTTTCTGGTCTATCTGGCTTCCCCCTCATCAATTAAACCAGAACATTTGAGGGCAAGATCTAGGTCAAAGCAATTTTAAAATTTCCTCAATGCAACCGCATTTAGGAAACACTGGATTAGAAGGACTGTATCCTGTGACCTACTATGTATCACTAAACAGGTGAAATTATGCTGCATTGTATTAAAATAATATTTTTAGTCTTGATGTTTAAGGCACAGAAAAGAATCCAGATGCTATTTATCATACTTCTGATTCTATTTGTCCTATTTGTAATTTAACAAAATTAAAACAATAGAATTTAAAAAACCGGGGGAGGACTCAGAGAGGTAACCTAGCTCCCTCCTTTTACATGAGAAGAAGCCCAGAACGGATAGGTGAACTGTTCCTGATCACTTGGGTAGTTAATAACAGATTACAGTTTTCTGACATCTTTTTCAACTTCTTTCTACTCTATGCTGGATTCCTTAAAACTCTTAGTTCTGAAATGGAAAACACTGGATGTGACCTGATTTATAAAATCTACTAAGTACTGACATAGCCAAGGTGAATTTGTCCACAAAGCTTTAGAACACCAGAAGCAAAAGCTACCCTTACAGCATGAAACAAGTTTACTTAAGAGCAAGTAAATTAACTACTAAAAAGCCCTAATAGTAAACATGGTGTTGAGAATTCTTCCAGCCAAAGAGGCAGCCACTTTGGGTAACCACTCTGTTTATTTAGGAAGACTAGAATTTTTTTTTTAGATCTTTAGATCTGGCAAAATATCTGGGTTTCCTAAGGTCATATACTAAACCGTGAAAGGAAATTTTGCAATCAGTACTTCGCCTCTCAGTCATGTGGCACTCATGTGTTTTCATAGTCCCGGAGATGTTGAGTTCAATCCCTGAGCTAACTCAACAAAGAAGAAATCAGGACAAAAGCAGTTCTCTTGGGGGGATAAAGTGAACTGCATATGATTCTATTGTTTGTTATGTACACTTCCTTGGGTATTGATGTATTTTAGTCTCAGTATATGATCTTTGCAAAAAATGTACTGGGGACATCCCACCTACCTGAGTGACATCCTTTAGGAAGCAGGTTGCTTGTGGCTAATTGCACTGTTCTAAACCCAGCTATTTCTGGGTCCATATCTTTGCCACTGGCTATGGTGAAAATACCAGAGCATGGTGATGAAGTCCAAAGACATCTCTAAGGAGGGAAAGCAAATAGAGTAGAACATGGAATTGGCATTCAGAAAGGTCTCTATGGGCTGAAATGAATGGCGAAATCTAAACAGATGCAATTCAGTGGGGGAGGGTGGGACAGAAGTCCATGTACTTGCACACAGGACATAAACACACAGGAGAAAAGCACGTGCCTTACAGCATTTGAAGGGCTGTTATTGGAAGAGTTTCTAAGCCGGAGGTCCATAGAACATTCATAGGCTTTCAGGTGTTTGCAATCCCCAGAAAATGTTTGTGAAATCTTCTGTGCATGTCAACCTTTTCTTTTTTCTTTTTTTGAAATAGGTTCCATCATTTTTATTAAGTGCTCAAAATAAGAAAAAGCAGGTTAGATTTAAAGGTTATAACCAAGGAAAATATAAGGAAACTACAATCATATTTCATCTCAGTGTAAGAAATTTCTCACACTTAAAGCTGCCCAAAGATGGAATGGAATGAGCTACCACCAGAGGTTTCAAATTTCCAGGCCATTTGGCAAGAATATTATAAAGGGGATTTAAACTACAGATGGGTGGCCAAAATGTATTTTTATGTTTCTGAAAAGCAAATGACTACGTACATGGAGAGGATGCCTGAGGACACTCAGTGTGACTGCTGATGGAGGGAGGACGTCCCCGAGCATTGAGCCCCAGAGCCAAGAGGCCATAAGAGATGACAGGCATTGTGGGAAGTGGGAGGGACCTCCTCTGGGAAGGTTGTTTGACCAAAAGGGCACCCTAGTAGTTTTGTTTTGCCTCTGAGTCTAGAGGTAGGCTTACTCTACAACTAGGTCACTTTGGTATTTGAGAGACAAAATACCCACAAATTATCACTATCATATAGGGAGGGATGTTGGTAGAGAAAAAATGGTGAGGGTATAATGGTTAAGACTATGGACTGTAGAATTAGGCTGACTAAATGTCATTCTTGCCTCCGTGTTTACTAGCCATGTGTGACCTTGGAGAGATTATATAGCCACTCTGTGCTTCTCATACATAAAATAAGAATAGCAGTAGTACCTACATTATTTGTTGGAAAGATCAAATAAACATAAGAAGTCACATAAAGAATTAAAAATCATGCTCAAAAATGTTCTCCAAATGATTGTTGTTATTTCTAGTTATTGGTTGAAGACATTTGAATTCTATTATGAACTATCATTTATTTTATGCCTGATGTAGGGAAAAACCCTTACCTCTCTGACTTCATGCTTCCCACCTAAAAAAGGGCAAATACATTTACTTTGGACAAAGATAATACCCCCATTTAATACTGCCGTCAACAACTAAAAGAGTCAAAGTACTCCAGAAGGTCTTAATTAGGTAGCAGAGTTCAAAAATAATTTTATAGATTTAGACTTTTATTAGCACACTAATTCTCTTTTCTCTCTCCTTTTTTCTTTTCTTTTTTTTTTTTTTATACTGGGGATTGAACCCAGGGGCATCTACCTCTGAGCTACACCCCCAGCCCTTTTTATATTTATTTTGCAACAGGGTCTCGCTAAGTTGCTAACGCTGGCCTGGAACCTGCGATACTCTTGTCTCAGACTCCCAAGCACTGGAACTATAGGCATGCGTGGCTGGCTAGCACACTAATTCTTAATTTGGAAGCGATGCTTTATCTTTGGTTTGGAAATCATCAGCAAAGTGCACCATCTGCTCCATCAAGTTTTGCAAGAATATCACCCATGCAGACAGCATGGTGTCTGCTGTCTCCAAACTTTTATTTATTTATTTATTTTGTGGTACTGGGGATTGAACCCAGGGGCATTCTACCTCTGAGTTAAATCCCCCAGCCCTATTTTTTTTTTATTCTTTATTTTGAAACAGGGTCTCACTAAGTTGCGGAGGGCCTCACTAAGTAGCTGAGGCTGGCCACGAACCTGGATCCTCCTGTCTCAGCCTCCCAAGTACTGGGATTACAAGTGTGCTCCACCACATCCGGCTCTACCTCAAACTTTTAATCCAGAAAGTATGAGAGGTGGTTTTTTGTTTTGTTTTGTTTTTTGTATCTGTAGATTCCAAGAAAGTCCTGATTTGGCTTCTAGACAGAGTTGGGATTCCCAGGCTGGAGGGAACTCTGCCTCCCAAGCAGTTGGAGCCACAGCTACCTGCTCACCACTGACTCTCCTGGGCTTGAATGTTTTGAACAGGGAGTGCCCTGCTAATTAGCTAGGGACGTTTGTCATGCTTTATAGTCCATTTAAAGTATTCTTTGTCTTAAAATACAATGTATATATGTATTTAATGTATAACAATGCATAAATCATTAATAACTGATGAAACCTCATATGAAGAGTAATAGGTTTTTGCTTTTTAATTTAGCTTCAAATCCTAAATTAGTAGTGTGGGCAAACACATCAATAAAGCCCATTGGTTTGGACTCCACTATTTCAAAGTTGGTCATAATTGGCTGGATTGATGTGTACACTTGCATAAGTCATCTTCTTTATAACATAAATTAATGGCATACCCAAACATTTGAGAGGCTTAAAAGAACTGCTTCTAAGGACCTTGAAGTACTTTATAAACAACTGCTGAAGTGTTAATTAAAGTTACTCTTATCTGTTCATCTCGTCTTTTCTTGAGAGGAATCAAAGGCTTAAGTTGACAGCACCAATCTTCAAACCTGGGTCCTTGGCATTCTTGGAAAAGAGTGCATTTATCAGGTACTTGTTTTTCGGCTGCTTCTGGGCATTTTTTTCCTCAGTTGCCGTGTCCTGCTTGGTTGCTATTTTGATTTATTAATGTATGCAAAGTATTTGAGAGCTCATCCAGGCTGATCTGCAAATACCAGATTTCCCTCAGGCAGTTCAACTTCTAGGGTGTTTGGGAAATCTGCCTTCTCTTTGTTATGTAGGGTTGAAAGTAAAATAGTTTGGAAGGAGCTAGCCCCTCATCACACTTTCTTCATTATTAGAAAGGGGTGTCTGGGGATACTCCTTCCATATCACTACAGTGTGGAACCGGAGCCCACCCACTTCCTGCTCAGCCATCTGCTCAGTCGCCTCTCTGCTCTCTGCTGTTTACAACTTCCTCCTCAGAAATCTCCTCTGTTTAAAATTTTGCTGTTTAAAGAGTTCCTTCCCCAGAGTTAAAGAACTATTGGGGCAGTTTCTCATCTTGTATTCAAAAACAAAGGAACTGTGACTTCAGTCAAACTCTTATTTTTTTCGATGTTGGAAGCGATTTAAATTTAGGATTGAAAACCCAATCTTCAGATAACTATAAAGCCAGGGAGAATAAGCTAAGTTGCTGAGGCTAGCCTCAAACCTGTGATCTTCCTGTCTCAGCCTCCCAAGCACTGGGATTACTGGTGTGCACCACGATACCTGACCTGATCAAGAACATCTTTAGTTTTGACCTGCTTTAGGCATCATCTCCAAAAATGATGTAGGTCACTCAGCCAAGCTCTGCAAAGCACCTGAATACCACAGTGATCATGTGCAAGAAGAGATTTTATTTTCTTTTTCTTTTTTACTTCTGTTGTTTTGGTTTCTTACGTTTACGTAGACAGAATATCTCATACTAGACTTTTAAAATGATGCCTGGAAGATTTTTCTTTGTTTTACCTCAACCATTTGGCAGAAACTTTCATGGCTTTTGAAAAAATGTTCCTTTTGAACCACAACTACTGATAAGAAACAAAAGAAGGCATTACGGACTGACACTCGTGACTAAATTCAATTCTCAGGAATTTTCATGGGAAAAAAAATTAGTTTATACATTAAAAGATAAAAACAAAATAAGCATAAAATTATAATAAAACACTACATAATTATGGCCCAAACTGGTTAGAATTAGTGAATCTGAATTAATTAAATGAATTAATAAAATATTTATGTTGGAACAGAATTTTATTGTTTTCAATTAAAGACAGGACCTGGATGTGGCTTCGCACCTATTCTGGTAGAGGTCCTGTTTCAAGGAATGTGGAAGAATGGTCAGCAGCATGAGAGAGACCGCAGGGCACTGGTTCTACCTTACACTGAAATGTTCCCATAGACATGGAAACATGCCTCCACACGTTTATACAGTTTATACATTCATGTGAAAATTACCCTGGAAACTTTGTTTACTCTCTTAATTTGCATCTTCAAAGATGGACAATAGGTCAATTTAAAATTAGCCTCATCTGTCTGGGCGTGGTTGGCATGTCTGTAATTCCAGTACTTGGGAAGCTCTGACAGGAGGATCTCAGGTTCTTGGCCAGCCTCAGCAACTTAGTGAGGCCCTAAGCAATTTAGTGATAACCTGTTTCAAAATAAAATAGGTATGGGGAGGTAGAATGCCCCTGGGTTCAATCCCCAGCAACACACACACACACACACACACACACACACACACACACAAATAAATAATAAATTAGACTATATCTGAATTATTTCAAGTTTTTAATAAGAGAAGAGATTATAGTAATGAAAAAATTAGTAACTTAAAAAGTTGATTGTGAGCTGGGTGCAGGGGGGCATACCAGTAATCCTAGTACTTGGGAGGCTGACACAGGAGGATCACAGGTTTGAGGCCAGCTCCTGGCAACTTAGGGAGAACCTATTTCAAAATAAAAAATAAAATAGGGCTGGGGGTGTAGCTCAGTGGAAGAACGGCCCTGGGTTCAATCCCCAGTACCACACAAAGAAGAAAAAAAATTGAATCTGTCTTTGGGAGTGGGGTACTTAAAATATAATTTTCCACTTCATGCATAAATTCAAGTTGATTTAAAATTATTTTTAATCCATACATATACACATGGGAGTGCTAGACAGGTGATTTCAATTCAAAAAATTTTTTCAAAATTACAAGTTTTGATTAACAACCCACTCAAAACCCAAAGTGCTTTCATGTGTCAACATTTCTGCACTAGGATTCTGTGCTTTGCAGTTTTCAGGAACGATAACTCAGACTCGTGACTGGCTTAATAACCTGCACATTGACCTAAGACAGCATGAAATAAAAATGAAGTATTTTCCAATCATGTGATGTTGGATTTGAAAACAGCAACACATATGCATTTTCCAGCTGCCATTTTCATAAAGTGTACAATTTGGGTAGGATTTGAGAAAAATAGACAAAAAGAAAGAAAAGGAAAGCAAAGTCTGTTCATTCCTTGGGAAGAAGGACTACCAGATGAAGGATAAAGATAAAACTAAGGGCTTATTTTGTCGCACACCTTAAGCATGGTATGTGTTTTTTAAAATTTTGTGTCTTGAATGTAGCTGATTTTTATGGAGGGGCCACTGTGGCTTCCTATCTTCAACAATCTCTTATTAGAGTGTCTGATTTTAAGATGGGCAGGGAACTTGCTGACCCTGTGTTCTGCTGTGAAAACTTAGAAATTTGTGGTCATTCCTGTTTTCCATCTGGGTGCTTAATGCTTCTAGGAAGTTCATTATTTGTTTTAAAGTACTTTCTTTTTTCCTCCTGGAATGGTCCCAAAAGTTTTCAATTTTCTTCTAATTCTTTATCCTACCCATCTTCTCATTCTAAGTGTGTAACTTCACCTCTTAAATTATGGATAAAATAAAGCTCATTTATTTTCCTTTCCTATACTTCCAGCCTTTGTAATATCTCCCACCATGCCTTCTCCCATTCTGCCCTCATGAGGAAATCCTTCTTCTCCGCTCTTAGGACCTACTCAACCAGTTATGTTGCTCTCATTCTATACCTTACCCCTTCCCTCTTAAAAATGCTGCCCCTCCCCAAGACTAAAAGAATTTATTCTACCTTTCACCTTAAATTATTTTTCTTCCTTTGACACCACAATTCCATAAGGTTTACTATATTTTCTCTCTTAACTTCCTGATTACTTTTGCAAATTGACTTCCATATCCACACTTCTTAGAAAATTTCCTTATTAGGATTACTAGTGACATTGTAATTGGCAAATCTAGGACCTCTATTTTTATCCTACCTTTTTTTACTTTCTTGTAGCACCAACACTATTGAGCTTTTTATTTATTTTTTTTTCTTCTTGGTTTCTACAATGTCACCTGTTCTTAAGTCTTTCTGATGCTTCATCTTGACCCTTAACTGTCTTTGTCCATTCAGAATTTACTTGGTGTCTTTTTTTTTTTAATGGAGCTGGGGATTGAACCCTAGGGCATTCTACCTCTGAGCTACATCCCCAGACCTTTTTATTTTTTTTTGTAATGGGGTTTCACGAAGTGTTGCTGAGGACCTCACTAAGTTGCCAAGGCTGGCCTTGAGCCTGCAATCCTCTTGTCTCAGCCTCCCAAGTACTGGGATTATAGGCATGTGCCACTGTGCCTGATTACTTGGCGTCCTTTATCCTCATTCAGCACTTTCCCCCCGAGTGAGTTGGTTCACGAATTCCCACGGAACCAACAATCACCAATGTGCTATTGCCTGCCAGTAAGAGATGTATTCCTCCCTCTTTTCCGTTCCATTTCTATATTAGTGACAGCAGCTTTGGCATACATATGATCACGGGCAATTTAAATACATTTCCTAAGCTTACTTTGTTCACATTCTGTAAAATATCGCTATCAGATGAAATAACCTACTGTTTCTTGTCATGTTCCAGGAAGAATAAAGGCCAGTGAGTACTGACTTTATTATCAATGCATGTTTTGTCAATCGGTAAAGGTGGAAGGCAGCATTAGTGGGCATGGTGGGGTTGGCTGTGAAAGAAGCTGGAATGCAAAACTGTCAGAGAGGGGAAGCACCGCGCTTGCCAGAAGGTGAACTTAACGCTGTGGAATTAAGTACAGAGTGGACTGTGCCATTGACAAATGTGAAGATGAGCACTGATGAGAAAGCAGAACTAGCCCCAAAGTGAGCAGTTTAAAATGCTGAATATTGTTCCATTAAAGTACCCATACTCCAAATAAGAAGACATTGCCTTGCATTTTCTGCTGGTGAGTTAGTATTTTCTTTAAATGTGTGCATTTAGAAGCACAAAGTAACAGATTGTATATTGTTTATAATACAAATAACACAAACTGATTTTTTGTGGGCATTCTACCTCCTAGCTGTACTCCCAGCCCTTTAAAATTTTTTTTTTCTTTTGAAATAGGGTCTTACTAAGTTGCTGATGGTTTCACTCAGTTGCTGAGGCTGGCCTCGAACCTGTGATCTCTTGTTTCAGCCTCCCAAGGCTGGGATGACAGGTGTTCTCCACCATGTTAGGCTAAACTGAAATATTTTTGAATATATATTTATTTTATTTGTTGCACTGAACCTTCGGTATTATAACTCGAGTATAAGAGTTCATTTGTTCATTTAACAATGTTTTTTGTGTGGGGGTGGTCACGACACAGATGCTTGCCACTAGAAGCTTAAAAAGACAGCTGAATACATTGAAGACAATACCCATGATAGACATGTTCGTCACCAGGTAAGAAAGGAGATAATTTTGCTCAGGGCAATAATCAGAACATGCCCTGCCTGCGGCTTGCCTTTCAGGGCCAAGTTTCTCCAACAACTCAGGAAGAATGCTAATGAGGTACCTGCTCCAGACAGCAACCTGGGTCAATATCCAAGATAGTCTCAGCCAAGATTAGAGTGTGCCATGTATTCTTCCTCCTCACCATCAACACTTCTCCTTTCTGTATTTTGTTCTCTTGGGTCTGGTCTTGCTCCTTTACCAAAAGTAAATATCTCCTCCTCCCCTCAGCTCACCTCATTGGCTCTTAAGTTAGTCACATTCCATGGTTTTAGAACTGCTTTGAGAACTTCAGGATCTGTGGTTTGATGTTCTGCTCTTAGATTTCAGGAAAATCTTTGAGGATTTGAAGATGTTGATTATGACTAATGTATTTTCTTAGGCAGTTCCCTGCATTAATAATAAAGCTATTTGAAAGGTAATCTGTATTTTTGAAGTTATTGAATGAATAGTTATTTCTTTATTTATTTAAAATTTGTTTTTGTTTTTGTTTTTGTTTTTGCAATATTGGGGATTGAACCCAGGGGGCATTCTACCTCTGAGCTACATTCCCAGCCCTTTTTATTTATTTATTTTTTGAAGCAGGGTCTTGCTAGGTTGCCGAGAGTCTTGCTACATTGCTGAGGCTGTCCTTGAACCTGTGCTACTCTTGTCTCAGCTTCCCACGTATTGGGATTACAGGTGTGCACCACCATGCTCAGCTTTATTTTGAAACAGGATCTGGCTAAATTGCTGAGGCTGGCCTCGAACCTGTGACCCTCCTGTCTCAGCCTCTCCAGTACTTGGATTATAGGCATGTGCCACCATGCTCAGCTTATTAAAAGGTTTTTTTTAAAAAAAAGGTATGAGGATAAAATGGTACATCTTCAAAAGTTTGATTAACGGAATCTATCCATTAGATGTGATGGACTTATACAAAATATTAGTGTTTTACTTCTTAATAGTTCTGAACCTTCTGTAGTAGACAAAACCTGCTCTTACAAAAATCAAATTAAAAGAATCAGTTCTCCTTGTGTTTCGGTCAGGACCTACTACTGGTACTTGTTCCCATGAACCAACATCCTCTTGTGAAGGAAGAGCCAGGGTTTCCTTCCTTTCTGAGGGAACTGATTACATGACTGTTTCTATTTTGGTAAGATGCATAAACACAGTTCAACTGGGCAAAAAGCAAAGCAAAGCATAGTTGATGAGTCAGCAAAAATGGGGATGGCTTTGGTCCAAGAAAAAACATTTCAACTCTTCACATTAGTTCCATTTCTCTCAAAAGACATTACTTTTAAAGTTGCCTTAATAAGAAAAAATCAGGCTGCTTATGAAATTCCTCTTCATTTCCAGCTTACGGGAGGATCATAACAAAAGTGGCTGACAGAGAAGACATTTCCTGGGAATGAGATAATTCAAGGTTTGGTCAGACAGCGCCTTCCAGATAACATTCTCTGCCAATTTTAAGTTTCTGTGTTTTGGACTACAAACTGTCAAAGTCGGTGTTTTCAGACATGAAGACTAGAGAAGGAATGCCTTTCCAAGCATCTCTCTGCTGAAACCTGCAGGCTTAGTCTGTGAACAGGTTGGTGTATTTGCTGGGATTTTTTTCTTATTTCAGGAGGTTATTTTACTTCAGAACCAAGGCAACTCCATTTTACTTCTCACTGCTGTAACGGGTGAAGATAAAGCCAGGTGATGCCAGCAGGATGCACATCTCAGGTTCACAGGAGAAAGTAAATCTACCCGTCATGCAACCAATCTAAGTGGAAGTGAGGCATTTCATTGAGGGGATTTATTAGAAAATTATAGTTTGATTATTCATTCATCCGTCAAATTCACGTTGACCATTTGCTCTGTGGACACACGATCTGACCTCAGAGTTTGTAGTCTCCTGGTGGAGACCATCATGGAAGGAGGTGAAAATGAGGTGTTATTTTGAAAATGGGAAACAAACGTTATTTTATTTACTGTTAA
Source organism: Glis glis (assembly GCA_004027185.1). Taxonomy (NCBI): domain Eukaryota; kingdom Metazoa; phylum Chordata; class Mammalia; order Rodentia; family Gliridae; genus Glis; species Glis glis. The sequence continues at coordinate 1,920 of PVJS01040046.1, read as the reverse complement.
ATCCTGATGCCCCACCATGTATATGCACAGATGGACCATCCACTCCAATCTTGAGCAAGGAGGTGTTGTTAAGGGAGCTAAGACCTAAGAGGAAGAAGAGCCGAGCTGGGGCTAAATAATGTCAGGCAAAAGCAAAAACAAGTATAAAATCCTAGATGCCAGTGAGAGCGTTTGAGGAACAGAAAGAAGGTTAGTGTAGCTGGATTGAGAAGGCAAGTGACAAAAATGAGGATGGAGAAGTGAGCAGAAGCCAGATCATGTAATGCCTAGTAAACCCTGCCACTGTGTATGTGGTGTATTTGAGGAACTGGAAGGAGCCCACTGTGATGGGAACCATATAAGTGAAATGTTTAAAATCACCAGGTCTATTTAAACATCATATTTCAGTTAATTTACCCAGCTATAGAAACACTGTGAAATAGCTAAGGTTAACTGGGTACAGTGGCGCGCACCTGTAATTCCAGTACTTGGGAGGCTGAGACAGGAGGATCGCAGGTTCACCAACTTAGTGAGAACTTCAGCAACTTAGAGAGATCCTGTTCCAAAATAAAAAATAAAAAGGGCTAGAGGTCTACCTCGGAAGTAGAATGCCTCTGGGTTCAATCCCCAGTACAAAAAAAAAAAAAAGAAAATAAATCAATAAAAAGAAATGGCTAAAGGTCTTCTTGTGATCCAATTAAAATGACTGGTTATGTGAACAAGAAAAATGAAACATAATTTGGGTGTTTGTTCAAGTTGTCTTCATATGTGAATTGGCTATGGGGAGCAGGGGGTTCCACACAACATCCCCTGGGAGATCACTGTAAAATATTCTAATGGCTCATTTCTGCCAAGAGAAGGCTGAGACCCTGGCTCAGAAAAGAGCATGATAATGTGAGGCATCTCTGAGGATCCCCTCCCTCAGCCTTTCTGAAGACATGGGAATTGGCATTCATAAGAGGTTTTGAGATGATATTTAAAAAACTGTAGAGTCTGATAATGGGGTTGAAGGAAGAGTGGGGCAGGCCCATGGGACACTACACAAGGTCATCACTATTTAAACTACAGGAGTAAGAGTTATCCAGAGTTTAGTCTATAGTATATGTGTAAGAAAGAGAACTAGGTGTCAAAATCAGAAAAGCCAAATCAATTATGGGTGTAAAAGTTAAGCAGGAATCCAGGAGTGAGATGAAGAAGAGCGAAAAGCTCATGAGCTAAAGGGTCTAGGTCTGGAATTTTTCCAATGAGCCGAGTAATGATATTTGGGTTCTCCTTCACTGGGTTGAACTTGCACAAGCAGGCCAGACTTAGTTAAGAGAGGATCATGGTAGACATGTACAAAAGTCAGGGGCACTCTTGATAGGATGGTCACTACTGATTAGCACTGTCACCTATAAGATCCCTCATCAAGGAAAGCCATGGTAAACAAGAGAGGCTACCAAGATCTACCATCTGGAATTGTTGACTCGGGGAACTGGGAACAACTGTCAAGAGAATCCAGTGAAAACCACACCTAAGAGTAACGAGATGAAAATGCCCCCCCCCCAGCCTCTGGATCAGAGTGCTCCAAAGGGGAGCACCATAGTAGCTTTGAGCCTTACACCTGCAAGGCCATAGCTTGTCAATAGGTAACAGCTGTCCAAGGGAGGTCTTACAGGATGCTTTAGGCTCTACCTGCTATAAATTTACTTGTTTAGCTCATTTCTAAAACAACTGGGTATGTAAAAGTTTTAGTTTGGTTGTGGCAGGCTTTTAAGGTAATAGGTATCAGTCCATGGTGGGGAAATTGGCAACTTAGAGATGAACACAGAATCCATCTTTGGCTCATCTTTATTTATTTATTTTTTTTTTATTTTTTCGGTACCGGGGATTGAACGCAGGGGCGTTCTACCTCCGCGCCACGCCCCCGGCCCTATTTTTTCTATGCTTTATTTTTGAAAC
>PVJS01040045.1:0-18630 GCA_004027185.1 Glis glis | reverse complement strand
CAAAGAAGAACAAAATCACATCATTTGCAGGGAAATGGAGAGAACTAGAGAACATCATGCTAAGCGATATTAGTAAGTCACTAAGAGTAAAAAATCGGATGTTCCCCCTAATCTGTGGGAGCTAGATAGAATGGGACGTAGAAGGGACTTAGAAGGGAAGAAGAAGAAATCTTTAGATGGACAAAGAAGGTGACCTAACAGAGGGAGTTGGGAGGGGGGTGGAGGGAAACACACTATAGCACATGATGTACATACACAAACCTATAAGACTCAATCACTATCTGGAGCATGAAAGGGAGGGAAGGGGGAGGGAATAGGGTGAGACTGAAGGGAGGGCTAAATGTGCAATGTGTGCATGTATGATGTTCATACCCTGACATATATCAAAATGTATAATTAAATGCACCAATAAATGAACATAAAAAGTTAAAAAAAAGAAGTATACAAAGAAGTACAGCCACTTATGGAATCCATTAAAAATAGCAAGGTAGATCTAGACGTACTGGTATTCAAACATCTCCAAAATCCATTGCCAGTTGGAAAAAAAAAACCAAGGTGCAGAGTGTCACTTATGTTTGAAATAAACAATACATGTGTCACTTATGTTGGAAACAAACAATATTAAAAACTGTATATAACAACAGTTTAATAAATATATGCAAGAAGCCAAGTGTGGTGGTGCATGCCTATAATCCCAGTACTTGGGAGGCTAAGACTGGAGGATCACAAGTTTATGACCAGCCTCAGCAACTTAGTAAGGCCCTCTGCAACTTAGTGAGACCCTGTTTTAAACCAAAAAATAAAACAGGGATGGGAGTGTAGCTCAGAGGTAGAAGGGCCCCACCAAAAAACAAAAAACAAAAAACAAAAAAGAAATATATGCAAGAAATGGGAAGCAGTTATCTTGGATGGAATCCTGGAGGACAGGTCTGTGATAGATTTGATATTTATTTTTTATTTAGATACTTCTGAATTATTTGAATAACTTATTTATGTTGAATTTATATTCCTTTTTTTAAACTGTGTCAATAAAATGTTTTAAAACCACCAATTTTGCTCAGCTATCTCACTTTACACAGTGTGGCAAGACTTGCTGAGGTTTTCTGGGTAAGAGACTCAAAGGTAGAGGTGGGTCACATGGGGAGGGCAACTAGCCATCAATCTGGGCTACTGAGCTGTCTGAAGGGCAGCATTTCTGCTTTACATGGGAGTACTGGTACTGCTGTGGCTTTCCTTTGGTAAAGTGGGGAGGGAGGATAAAAGGACTTTCAGTGTTGATGGATTCCCTAACCAGGATGGGCTGCTGACCATTGTTTCCACTCTGAGCATGGCACCAGACAGTAGACTCTGGAAAGCTGTGTTCACTCAGAAGTAATCTTGGTCTAGATGTTCTCATATCTTTTATGATACTCAATGATACTTTTGATTAGCATGGGTCTAAGCTAGTGGTTTTCCTTTCTATGGAAAATTGTACAAATGGCCATTATCTCTCCATCTTTTGCATTCATACTCTTACAATGTGGTATCACAGATCTTTCCATCAACAAATGGGGTCATTTTCCTCACTGCTTGAATCTGGCCATGCCACTTATCATGCTTGCCATTAGCAAGCATGATAATAATAAAACAGAAAGAAAGAAAGAAAAAGCTGGGAAAGTGTTGAGCATTGGAGCTTGCCCTGTTGCTGTTTCAGAAACTTAGGTATCATGTGAATAAGTCTGAACTACTATACTGGAGATGAGAGGCCAAGGATAGGAGAAACACTAGACAATGCCAATACCATGATATAAAGCTAATCCTAGATCATTCTGCAGCCAGCTAAGTTCCTAATTGACTACCATGGCTTGGCAGGATCAGCTAAGCCAGTCCAGACCAGACTGTGATCTAGAGAAAATTGTTGCTGTTTTAAACTATTAAGTTGTTTTGTTACACAGCAAAAGCTAACTTACACATTTTCCTTCATCATAAAACACAGCCGAGTTCTTCAGATCTGAGATTTAAAAAAGTGATAAGATGAATAGCCAAAGTGATCACGTGACTTCCTCAAAGTCAAGCCCTCAGAAATCCATGGCTAAAACCTTGCCCTCTCAACACTTACTCAAAATCTCTTTCTACCACACTTTAGCCTTGTAGCACAGAACATGATATTCAGTATATTTACTAAAAAGAAGCAGAAGATTGAATTTGAGGCCCCTTCCTGTGGTTATATTTCCCAAGGTATATTTTATGTGTATTTACTTCCAAAGTTCAGTCTTTCACATTTGTCTCTGAAAGCTCATAGAAGTCATAAAAATGTTTTGGGTTTATTTGGGACATTTATGAAAAATGAATTGGTAAGGATATACCATAGTAACAGGAACCAGGAGATTTTTGCCTAGAAAATCATCTGTGACACTGAAGAAAAAGAATTTAAAAGCAAATATTATTCTGTAATTCCTTTGGAGACCCTGAGCTTTCTGGAGACCCTAGGTTTGTTAGCAGAAGTTTGCCTTGAAGCATCAAGTTGGAGATGAGACTGATAGGTGCCCTGAAGGGCAGAATGGGCCTCTGTTCCTGCCTTCGTGTGACTTCAGCACCCTAGCCTTAGCCAGACTATTCCTCCATTGGTAGCAGGACCTGTAAGTTTCACATTTCACAGGATGATGTCAGGCCAACCAGAATGTCTTTGCTTTCTGGGTGAAAGTCCAAAAGTATTCTGAAATTCTGAAAGGGGAGGAATAGCCATTTCACTTTACTTGTCTGTTGCTTTTAGAGTCCTCTGTTTTAACCTTTTCAGTCTAGATAGCCTGTCCATCTTTGTCTGCAAGAAAACATTTACCAGCCAGAGAAAGGTGCTATTACCTACTGCTTAAAAGTGCAGGGTTCAGGGAAACCACAGTGCTTATTAACTGGGTGACCATAAGTGATTCATCTCTGTTTCATATCTCTAAAATCATGGTAGTAAAAGTACTGATTCCAGGCTGTTTTGAAGAGTAATTGAATATTGCACACAAAACACTTAAGTCCCATGCCTGTTACACAGTAGGCACATGACACATGTTTGAAAAGGAAAACAAAGTTAGTTGTTGGCAATGCCGGTTCCAGTTTTCACCTGGCTTCCTCTTCCCACTTGCCCTTTAAGCCCCTGCTTCTAATTCTACCTATTGATTATTTATTTTCTTAGGTCTTTCTAGTTTGCAGAATTTTCATTTATGATATTTCCTTGGCTTTGACAAATTTTATTTTCCTGCTTGTTTGGGCCTTTTTCTCGCTAGGCAAGTTCTCTGGTGATGCCCCTTCTCCCTAGTCCTTAAAGGCCAGCTATGTGTTCTTTCAGGAATAGGGATCCTCTATTACTCACCTGAATTTTTCACTTGTCTCTTATTCCCTTCTCCACCACTGTATCTACTCTGTTCTCATTCACCTCATTCCCAGAGCTTGCCATTTCATATCATGCTATATATTTTGCATATATAAAATCAAACTATGGGACTTAAGGCTTATCATAGGAGGCTTACAAGTTTTCACTTGAATTAATAAACTGCACCCCTTCATGCATCAGTGAGAAGGATAATGTAATTGCTATACTTTCAGCTCTGAGACAGTGACATTGCTGATCATTCCAAGACTAGAAAAGATCCTGGGTAAATAAATCAGCTCGCTTTAAGCCAAGTCAAAATATTTTGGCAAGCCAGGCATGGTGGCACATGCTTGTAATCCCAGTACGTGGGAGGCTGAGACAGGAGGATCACAGGTTCAAGGACAGTCTCAGCAAGTAGTGAGACTCTCATCAACCTACTGATATCCTGTTTCAAAATTTAAAAAAATAGGACTGGGGTATAGCTCAGAGGTTGAATGTCCCTGGGTTCAATCCCCAGTATCACCAAAACAAATTTTTTTAAAAATAGCTTTAGAAATGAAGCCTCAGCAATCGCATTATATAGGTAAATATAAAAACTTGCACCCTACTCTTTGTATATGTGCAATAATATTTACCAAAGCTAGAATAAGCAGCCTCATGCCACCATACATGATTATAATTCAGCAAACAATGTTGTCAACAAATGGGTGATGATTGTACGTGGGTACTGTGACTTCAATTCCACCCATGTACAATGTCTTTCCCTTTATTCAAAGATCTCCATTACATCAAGCTAGTTCCTTATGAAGTCAAAATAAACAGCATGATTGGACCTTACTTTTGTCATCCATAAAAAAAAACTATTGGAGTATATACTGGTTTTGGTCCCTTCTAATTCTAAATTTCACTAGTTTCTCTAAATTTCTTTCCTCTTCTTAGGCTTTTACTGTTTATGTACTGGTAGGTGTTTGACATTTCTAAGTCATGCTCTACTCAAATGCATCTCCTTTCAAAAATCAGATTAAAAGTGAAAGTTATTTACAGAAGAATGCTAGATAAAATTTTCAGAAGAAATGATAGAATTAGAGAAACACATTATTTAGCTAAGCCACTAAGAGATTCAGATCGGTTGATCAGTGGATGACAGAAGCTGTAAATTTTGGTAAGCAAGGTATACAAGGATCACTCTACAGATTACTCACTAACTGCAAAAAGAAAACAATGTATTCTTAACATAAAGGCAATCTGGCAACAATCATCATAGCCAAAAGAACAAATATGCGCTGCAGGATGACATTAGGGACTTTGTGATGTATCTGAATTACACAGCATCGCCTATGAAGTTTTCTAGAAAAAAAGTTTAATCTGAATATAAAAAAGCCTTGAGCTCTTAACTACTAGTCCATACAAAATGAGGGTTAAAAAAAGAGCAAAAAACACAGCTCTTTAAGGAAACAGTCACAACAATTCCAAATACAGGGACTTTCTAAATGTAGGAGGGTATTGTCCTATTTAAAAAAAAATAAAAGCTAGCTAGGCATGGTAGCATATACCTATAATCCCAATACTTGGGAGGCTGAGACAGGAGGATTGCAGGTTTGAAAGCAGCCTCTGAAACTTAGCAAGACTCTGTTTAAAAATAAAGGTAGAATGGCCCTGGGTTCAATCCCCAGTACCAGTAAATGAATAAATAATAAAATAAAGAAACCTAAAACACAAAATCAATGCTTAAGCCATGGTTGAATGGTGGTTACAAAAATAGCAGCAACAACAAAAAGCCATAAGAGATTTGAGGATCGATTGAGAAAATTCAAATATAACTAGATATTGGATGATATATATTTTTTGTCAATTTGGGGAGTATTCTGGCTGTGTAGCAAAGCATTTTTGCATTTAGGGGGATTCTGGAGATTGAACCTTTTTTGTATTGTTTTATTTTGAAACAGAGTCTCACTAAGTTGCTGAGGATCTTGCTAAGTTGCTGAGGCTGGCCTCAAACCTGTGATCCTCCTGTCTCAGCCTCCCAAGTACTGAGATTACAGACATGCACCACTGCATCTGGCTAAAGCATCTTTATTCTTTGGAGTTGTAAGCTGAAGTATTTGGGATAATGTGTCATGATTTCTCCCACTCGCTTTCAATGACAGAAAAATGGATGGATGGGTGATGAATGAGGAGAACCTGGAAACAAATACAGAAAATTCCAATCCTTGAATCTAGATAGATGATATATATGTTCACTGTACTATTATTTCAATTTTTCTTAATGTTTGAAAATTTTCATAATAAATAAAATGGGAAACATATATCTTCTTCCATGACAAATGGCACAATTGTAAGAGCAAACTTGCCTTCTTAGCCATATAGAGGGGTCTTCTGTGTTGACCCTTGTCACTCTGAGTGGCAGGATGCTTGCCCTCCACTAAGACTGTGACCTTCTTGAGGGCAAGGCCTAAGTCTGCTTTACAACTCTTCAGTGTTTAGCCTCAGTGCCTTGCACACAGTTAAAACTTAGCAAACACTTGTTGAAGTTATTGGAAATTTACATACTGACTGAGTAAACACATAGACTGATTTAGACAACAACACACCTATTTTTATACAATTTTTATATATTTAAAGCTAACATTAAAAATTAAGTGTTCAGAATAAACTGGAATCAATAATAAATGGAGTAAGAAAAAATAATAAGTACATCTTTACCCTGGTCAATTTTCTTAACATCTGGCATCAGAATTCGTCCATAGGGAAGAAATGAGTCTTGGTTGATAAAAATGTCCTGATAAATAATTACATGTAGAAAAGAAAGACACTATAGTAGGCTGCAGAAGGATACAGCAGAAATAAAGAAGGAAGGTGGCATTCTTCTGCATAAGAAATGGAAGGCATTAATTGATTGGCTGGTTAATTATTTAAATATCTCTTCCTGCCGGGTGTGGTGGTGCACACTTGTAATCCCAGTACTTGGGAGGCTGAGATCTGAGGATCCAGGTTCACGGCCAGCCTCAGTTACTTAGTGAGGCCCTCTGCAACTTAGTGAGACTCTGTTTCAAATAAAGAATAAAAAATAGGGCTGGGGGTGTAGCTCGTTGGTAGAATGGCCCTGAGTTTAATCCCCAGTGCTAAAAATAAATAAATTAATTAATAAATATCTCCTCATTTCTAGATGCCAGGGGATAGAAGATTTTTTCTTTAAATAAGGGTTATCTAACACTCTATTTCAGATTGTCTTTCTGGGGTGTAAACTGCTCTGTGCATTTTCAAACCTCTAGTCCAATGATGGAGTGGTATATAGACCAATTTAATGAAGGTCTTAAGAAATCAGATGGCAGCACATAAAACTTTAGTCAAAATATAATTTAACTACCATGTTAATAACTAGGATATTCATTTACTTTTTCATTTATCTTTATACTTTCTAAACTACCAATTGTTCACTTTTATTTTTACTGGCATGAACTATCACATGTCTCAGAATCAGAACGGCCATGGAAACCTGGGAGGCCAGTTCCCCAATAAGGTGGGAATGACTTTCAATAGGTGAAATGATTTTGAGGAGGGTCATCATAGGCTGGGGTCTGTTTGTGGACCTTCAGTTTGCCACCATACTTAGAGGTGAGGATATTTAGAGAATCAATTGTGTATGCAAAATCAGGAATGCAAATTTTCATTCATATCCATAGACTACTCATAGCTGCCATTTTCTTCCCTGAATTTGAGTTCCTGGGAGTTCAAAACAAAAACCAGAGAGTTGCTTAATACATCCGAAAGTGGGTTAAGGAAATGGAATGCTTCAAACTGGAAGTATAACTTGATGGATCCTCTTCCCATAACTCTATTCCTCTCTAGGAACCAAAGCACACCTTCTGCTGGATGTAGGACAGGGTTAGAGAAATGCTGATAAATTCTTACTCTTTGCTGACCATCCTCTGAAGATGGAATGCAACCCAACTGACTTACTTAGTTTCCACAGGGACTATCAAATTGCACCCCTACCTCCTTAAGTCTCCTTGCAAATTCTCTAGTGTGCTCACTTAAATTTTCATGGACAATCCTGTTATCAGAGAGCAGATAGCAATTTTTCATGGATGGAAGTGGTTTAAATATAGGAGGTGAGTTATGTCTTCTTATTACCAATTTTTTTCTTGAGGATGGGAGTGTAACTGTGTCAACCATGGCACCAACTGTGATATACTGTCATCCAGGAGTTTAATTCTGAGCCTTTCAAAGCAAATTAAAATAGATGGAGAAATAATTTCTTTGGAATAAGTCTCACACCTGGCATACAAACATTTGATGAAGCTTGACTGAATTAACATGAGCTCACATGCTCAACAATCATTTAGAAGCAAAGTAGTACAGAGCCAACAAGTATGGTTACCCCTCTTTTCCATACTCTTTCAAGTCTTTGAATTCTCAAGGTCAAAATCTCTGTTTGAGCCAGGTATGGTGGCACATGCCTATAATCCCAGTTCTTGGGAGGCTGAGACAGGAAGATCACAGATTCGAGGACAACCTCGGCAACTTAGCAAGAATCTCAGCAACCTAGTGAAACCCTGTTTCAAAACAAAAGTAAAAAAGTGCTGGGAGTGTAGCCCAGAGGTAGAATGCCCCTGGGTTCAATCCCCAGTACCAAACATACACACACACACATCTCTGTTTGTATATACTTTTAATATCTGTCTAGCACCAGCTAATATCTCTTTTGCATTATGTAATCCAACTCTATATTACCATATACATTGGACCCATGCAATCACCTACAGATACCCTACCACACTTGAAAACATAGCCTATTGTAAATTAAGGCACTGTCCACAGTTCTTCACCCCTTCTAGGTATCATGTATCCCTGTCACTGTGCCTTGTGGCTATGTGGTTCTTTCCACTAAAGGCAGAGTATACCTCCCACACCCTCTCTTTGAGCCTGGCCCTAAGATGTGTTTTGCCCATTGTGTTGATAGCAGATGTGATGCAAGAAGCAGCTGGAAATGTGCTTATGCCATTATGTGTGTCTCTAGTACTTCTACCATCAGCACAAGAAAGAGCTTCTGGCCAGCTATTGTGCCTCAGCATGAGAGGCCGGAGTAAGCGCATGAGGATCAGACCTGCACACAACTCAACAACTGGATACATGGTTGAGGTGGTGAACCATCCCAGCCAACCCTGGCCATGCTAGTGAGAACAAATGACAGCGGTTTTAAGCCTATGGTGTTTAGAAGGATGTTGTGCAACATTAGCTGATTGATACACTGACTAAACTCAAAGTAATTACTCCAATTTGGGGATCATAATCACCCACTATAAGAGATAGTCCCATGCCACTGAAAATCACATACCATTAAACAGAGAGTATCCACTATGCTCACCCAGGAGGCTGTGCTTGCTCCTATTGTCTTTGATAATTTTACCCAACCCTTTCTATTGTTCAATTCTTCCCTAAGGGTTCAATTCCTCTTTTACTCTGCCCCTTTCCCCCATTAACAAAGTGAGATTTGTCTGAATCTTCCCAAAACTCTTGGCCATATTTACTAGAAAGTCACACAGCTTAATCTAGGTACAGACTCAAGCTAAGGGTGATTTCTTTTATTGAGCCCAGGGTTTACTGCTGATCTAAATTACCAAAGCATCACACTTGTGATTTATGATGCAGAAAGATTGACCAACTGATTTATGCCCCGTTTCTCAGTGCAGACTGTGAGTTATATCTTACAGGGGCACAGCCAAGATTTCCAGAGACAAGGACACCTGTGGAGCCCTTGTTATATGCACCACTGTGATTAAACTTCGACTCATATGGAAGCAACATTCACTGCCTCTGCCATAATTCTGTTTTCACAACTGGTACCTTGATGAGTGATAGCATTATTGTGAAGAAAAATATCCACTGGTATTAGCATTCAGAGAGGAGAAAATATTACTTGTTCTCTTCTGGTCTTTTATATAAGTGTGTTATGGATAAGATATGAATTTGTTTAGCAAAGTTTGAAAGAGGGAACCATTAGACTGAACAAAGACCATGTTTTGTTTAGCCTATATAAGCGTCAACAGGTTTTGTTAGTCTGTATGTGAGGGTTTTCTTTAAGTTTTTAATTGTTCTAAGTTTTGAAATAGTAACTAACATTTTCATATAAAAATATACATTCTGATTTATCTTGAGATATAGAAAAATCTGGCAATGCTAAGGTCTTATTCATTCATTTTCCTATTCACCCAGCAGTCATTGGCTAATCAGAGAAGCAACATTCCCCCTTAAAAAGGAACAGGAGCTGGCCAGTTTGGTTTCCCTTTTGGATGTTAAGTAACTAATTTGAATTAGACCCAGCTTCTCTTTAAAATTATTATTTCGTATAATTCATTCAGGTATCTGAATTTATTAACCATATGTTTAAGGCAAAATTAGTAAATATAAATTATTTTGAATATGCAAACACATGGTACTTCAACAATAATGAGATGTATGTGTAGATAAAATCCAAAAAGAGAAGGGAAAAGAAGGCAAGGATAGAATGAAAGTTTTTTTTTTTTTTTTTTGTGGTACCGGGACTTGAACCCAGGGGTGTTCTACCTCCGTGCTACACCCCCGGCCCTATTTTTATACTTTATTTTGAAACCAAGTTCACGAAGTTGCGGAGGGCCTCACTAGGTAGAGAGAGAGAGAGAGAGAGAGAGAGCTGAGGCTGGCCGCAAACCCGGATCCTCCGCTCTCTGCCTCCCAAAGTACTGGGATTACAAGCACGCGCCACCATGCCCAGCAGAATGAAAGTTTTTGTTCATTACTGATTTGCTCTTTCAAATAGTGTCATTATTAAGTAGATAATAAATACAGACACAATTTTAAGCACCAAGAATAGACAGGGAAATAAGACCTAATCCTAGCTCTTCTGAAATTCAGAGTCTGCTATGATACCTTTCACAACTTTTCCATGGCTATAAATAATATCAGGAGCTAAATATCCATAGTTCCAGATCCCATTCCCAGAGATGCTAATACAGTAGATCCCGGGTAGAGTCCAGGAAAATGAGTTTTAATAAAGGTAATTTAACACACAATGCAGACGCCATACTCTAAAAATAATGAACACGCTACTTTGATGATGTATGAACTGGACTCTGAAATGAGGTAAACCAGAGGATTAGATAAGTTCTGAGGCTAGTTTCAGAGCAGTCTAATGCCTGGAGGTAGAGACATCTAACTTAAATACAAGTAAAGAGAAGGAAGTTAGCAGATTAAAAGTAGGTATCAAGTGGAAAATTGTAAGGGATGCCTGAAAATATGAGAGTTAGGATGGATTTAAAGACATAAGCAATAGTTTGATTATTAAGGGCTTAATAGTGCAACTGTATTCAAAATAATAGGTAAAAAATGCTCTTGAGCTATTGACTATACTAAGACTGAGGAATGTATTATTTCATATAATCTTTACAACATTGCTGTAATATAGTGAGATCACACTTCCTAATAAATATTACAGAGAAGAAACTTGAAGTTTAAGGCTTAAGCCCAAATCTCTCACCCTTGACACTACTGCTGTTCTGGGGAAGATGGCTATTTGAGTGCGGGGTCCAGTGTGCTCTCTAGGATGTTTGTAGCACCCTTGGCCTCCAATCACTTGATGCCAGTAGAGTCTTACTCCTCATGATGACAAACAAAAATATTTCCAGACATGGCTGAGGCACAATCACTCCTGATTGAAAACCACCGTTTATACCCTTATAAGTAGTACAGCCTCAAAAGTAATAGATAGGTGAAATTCGATGTCCTTCTATTAACTACAGAGCCCAAACTGTGAAACATCTGCCAAGAAAATTAGCGCAAAATAGAGATGAAGATGAGCAGATAAAAATTTTGTTTCTAAAAAGGAGATCATACTTTTGTAAATATAAGTATAAAGTAAAGAAAAAACAAGCTCAAGGTTTATAATAAACAGAATAGAATCCAATTAACCATGCCATATTTCAGGTTTTTAATTTCCTTGAGATGATAAGAGTCTAAATGTATGGCCCAAGCTGCTAATGGAGGTCTGGGATGAACAGAAAGAAGTCACGCACATACACAGTGCAGTCTGTGCCTTCAGTTCCTGCAATTTTACCCTGTGATGCCTTAAAGTAAATGTGACATTACACACATTGGCATCTATTTTCCCAGCAGGAAGTGCAAGATAAAGAGGCTCAATCAGTATGTTAAAATAAGATCTGATGCAGGGGAGGGAGCAAAGCTTTCAGATCATAAGAAATATCATCTAGAGGAAATTAAAAGCCTGAAATATGGCATATGATTACTGACACCAAAGTCCTACTGTTGTGCTTTTGAAGGACTTTTAAAGATGCTTCTGTTTGCTAAATAAATCTGCAAAACGACATTGCGTTCCCAGGTGCCAGTGTGCTTGCAGTGGGAAAATTTGTGCATGGATATCATCACCAAACTTTCTTAACTGACGATTTAGAGGAGGAAAATGTGTTGCTTAAATTAACACATGTCAAATAAAAACAGTCTTGATGATTAGTTTCTTCAAGCTTCTGTTTCCATCTATTTTGTCTAAGTAAAATAGATGAACAAACTTATACCATATGTATGTGAGCCGGTTCAAAATTAATCAATCAATAAGCACATCACATTGATAGCCTTTCTTCCTTCCATCCTTTCTCCTTTCCTTCTTGTCTCTCTGCCTTTCCTCCATCTCTCCCTCCTCCCCTCTCTTCCATCTTTCTCATGTTCTCATTTTCCTTCCTTCGATCATTCCTTTATTCTTTCAGTTATTTATTCATTCACTTAATGAACATTTACTAAATGCTAACTCTATGCCACTTTATGAGGTCTCTAGGGATATAATGTGACCTAAAAATAGATGCAGACCCTGCCCTCATGAAACTTGCCTTGAAGAGGTGGTGGGAGACAGTAACCAAAATATCAATTAAGCAAAGTAAAAGTGTAGTTATAATGAGCATTCTGACAGATGGGTAGCTGTTTCAATGAGAACCTATAAGAGAGGGCTTTCACCTCATAGAGACTCAGGGAAGGGCTCCCTGGGAAAGCATCAAGGATGAGTTGGAAGCAGCCACATAAGGAACAGGAAAGAATTCTAAGTGGTTACGACAAGTTGGGAAAAAACAAAAAGTGTCTGGTTGGCATAGGCATGACATATTTAAAGAACAAAAAGAAGGTGGATTTGTGTACAAGGTACAGAGAAAAGACAAGGATGGTTAGGTAGGTGGAGGAAGGTGTTGGCCAGCCTTTGATTCAAACCATGAGCAGAGTTTTGTTCTAATCTTAATAGCAAAAATCAACAGAAAACCTTTTTCTATCTTGTAAATTTTTATTCATTTCTCTGGAAGACAGGCCTACACAAAGGCAATGAATTATATGATGTTAAGATCTGATCTTAAAAGAACTAGAAATTACCAAGGTATTGGATATCTAAAAACCAAGATGTGAACAATTCACAGTGAAGAGTTGCTTTCTAAAATTTATTTCTACAATTATGCACAGTGGGAAATAAATATTGGTCTTGATGTCTGATAAATATTATCTCTCACTATACTCTGTCTTCATAAAAACTATTATTCTTGATTTTACATATGTTATAGAGATCAAATTTGGCTTTAATTCATAAAAGCGAAAGCTTTAAGGCAAATATTGCACTATGTGTCAAACTATTTAAGGATGCTTGAGTCTTAGATCACCATCTGCAGTCTCTTCTGAAATACTACAATTGTGACAAGATTGTCCCTTTGGTGATGTGCTACCCTGAAAATTCCTGAATTACACTATCATGTCACTGGGGTTTCTTTAACAAAAACTATGCTGCTTGAGCCCCTGGACTGCTGATTTGTAAAATGTAGGGGAGGTGATCCATAGTGAACACTTAACCAGTCAAGACAAACCAATACAATTTGTCTTCAGGGCTCCAGGGCAGGAAATCCTAACTCCAATTTCCAAACAGTTGAGAATTACATTTTTATGTTTACCTAAGGTATAGTGGGGGGTGTGGAAAAGGTGTATTAGCTTTTGTCAAGCAGAGCTCCTATGGAGCCTTGTAAAGCATACACCATCTGGAAAGGAAAGTTCCTTTGGAGAGCAGATAATGTAAACAAGCCTGGGGTGGGTACAATGAGTAGTCAGAGTCAGTTGGGGAGATGGGGATACAAGTCATCATTGTTTTGTTTCATTTGTGGTACTGGGGATTGAACCCAAGGGCATTCTACTCATGAACTATACTTCCAGCAAGATTTTATTTTTTATTTTTGAAACAGGACTTCATGAAGTTTCCAAGGCTGGTCTTAAACCTGCAGTGATCCTGTATCAAATTCCCCAAAACTTGGATAACAGGTATGTGCCATGGTGCCCAACTTCATCATTGTTTTGACCTTCCCAACTACCCTTACTTCTTCCTACCTTCAATGATCAATCTCTGAAGAAAAGGTTCTAGACTGGACCACACATAAAGAGACCCTTGTCTCAGTCAGCATTCTCACTGCTATAATCCAAAACTGACCACACAACTTAGAGGAATGAAGATTTTTCAGTCCATGTGAGGCTGGGGTCTGTGGAGCTCAGGAAATGGTGGTGGCAAACAGAGAGAGGGACAGAGCACACAGGCTCTGCTTTTACATTATGGAGGCCAGAAGCAAGAGAAGCAACAAGTAAGGGGATTCAAAGACAAAAGCACAATTCCTAAGGCCACATCCCCAGGGACCCACCTTCTCCAGCCACACCCCAGCTGCCTAGGTTACCACCCAGTAAATAAATCCATTACAATGGATTTATCCACTGATGAGATGACCAACTCTGAACATTAATACATGAGCTCTTCAGAGAATATTTTATATCTAACCATAACAACTCCCAAACACTAAGGCTTTTTCTTATCCCTGCTTCCTTTCATACCCAGCAGATTTCAGTCCACAGTCATCAATGTACAGTTTTAATAACAAAAAGGATGGAGGAGAATTGAGAGCCTACCAGGAAAGTAGTAACATGTTTAAGGACTTTTGTAAAATACCTGTCTTTCCTACATATTCCGAGAGTGTAATCATATAGCATAGTATGCGTGGTTGTTCTGTGATAACAGTCAAGCACTGATCAGGTTTTGCAATATTTGTGAGCTTTACAGAATAAAATGGAAATGTTCAAGTGAAAAAAATGCAACACTTTTGTCTACAATTTATTTTTAAACCATAATTCAAATATTATTTTAAATTTGCCTTTAGTTGTTAATGAATTATTATTTAATTATTGCTTTTGAGGCCACAAATGCTGCTATTAGCTCCTTTTAACAAATAAGGAAATAATGGTTAAGAAAAAAAAATTAGTCATTGCCCTTGATCTACCTAAGGCCACAGAACTCATTATTAGGGGCTCTGTAAGTACAGCTTGGGTTCCAGCCTAACATGCTGTCTACTACATAAACATACTTTTCCTAGCCCATTTGAACATTAAACTCAATATAGACTTAAGTATGCCTTTTAAGGAAGAAAAAGAAAATTGTCTGTATTTTTTATTTTGTAAAGAATGTCCCCAAGCTAAGCAGTCTGAAATGGCATTAAGTTAAGGAACGCCAGCCACAGGTACTTGGGTTGCTTTCATTTGCTCCCCAGCAGCAGGTAGCCAGATTAGATTTCTCTCTGTGCCATCTCCTTCATAGTTAGCTATCTGCTCTGACACTTACAAAAGAATAGAAAGCAAGAACAAAGGAATGAGAGGATTCAGAAGAAATAATGAATAACACTGTACTTTTTTTAAAAATCCACTTGCCAGGTTATTGGGGGTCAGCTAAATGGAGGAAATGCTTTTGTTTATTGGCTGCCATTGATTTCACTCTACAGTGGATAATTGTAAATTTTCCTCATAGTCATTCAGGCATATATATTCAATTATTCTTTCTGTTTTCTTCCTTTTTTCTTACTGACATTTTTTATTTATTCTTTCTTTTTTTCCTGAAATTATTATTTCTTTTTTCCCTTCCTTTATTCCCTCCATGCCAAGTATATAAACCAAAAAAAAAAACCCCTCTTAGAAATCTCCCTCCAGCTCCCTTTAGCTTTAGCACAGAGACTTGGCTGGGGACCTCTAGACAGCTGATCTTCATTTACACTAAACCTTTCCCTTATTGGACTTGTATAAAAGGGGCCTGCAGCACAAACACCAGGGATTGGCACAAATGATTCTAATTGTTCCTTTATCCAATATTTGGATAGAGCTTAGCCATCAGGCCCTGGAAAACCAATATACAAACACCAGCTTGACAGACAAGGTTAGTAATAAAATACAGCTCTCCTCTCTATGTCATACTTGAGAGATGCAAAAAAAGATAGCCATTCCTATTCTTGTCCTTACATATTTTATAGTTGGTACATGTTTATATTTCCTGCTTAAAGATTTCAGAATACAGCAAAAGGAATTCAAGACTCTGGAATTTATACAGCGTGACTCTTTCATATATATTACTTCAGGAACTAGTTAGCCCTGTTATCAAAAGGAGGAGGAGCATGCTGCTTCTGATAGGCTACTGAGTTAAAATTAGGAAATGGATCAAAACAGTGTACCTCAATACTGCAGCCCCAAGACTCAGACAAGATATCCCTATACTTCTTGCCTTAGAAAGACGCATGTGCATAAAATAACAATAGGAGAGTTACTAAATCACTGTAGAAATTTCTTTCAAAATGTAGAAGGTGCCTGTAAAAGTAGCTTGCTAATAATCTAGGTTATCACTAAATGATAGCAAAAATTTAGTCCTGTTAACAAAGAGAACCTACAGAACAGCAGAAATCAAAGATGAAATACCGAGTTACCTTTTCTTCTAAACTGCTTGTTCTTTTTTTTTTTATTTACACATGATCTGTGCCATAGTCAGGAGCAAGACTTCCAGACTCCAGATACACCCTTGGCAAAGAAAATGTGTGTAGATGTGTGTGTGTGTGTGTGTGTGTGTGTGTGTGTGTGTGTATGGGGGAAGGGTCTTCTCAAAATTTTCCAGCATATGTTTTCACTGACAGATGAAATAATAATAGAAAGTTGTGACATTAAAAAAATACATAATTCTAAGAAATGTTGACATGACTTTTCCTGTATCTTTTTTTTCTTTTATGGTAGGTGGTGTAATTTTACACAACTTTTAAAAAGTGCAAGGCAGGCTGTGAATAATTTCTTTCAAATCTTTGTGTCAGGGGAGCAACTTTTCAAAAGTTATTCTGAAGCCCAGTATCTCTGCTCCCCACACCTAAACTCCAAACCACTTGTGAAAATTCAGCTTTTCAAACAAAGCCCAGCTCTATTATTTCCAGCTGTCTTTATCTTGCCAAATGCCCTAACATACACATATCCAATCTGTAAGTGAAAAGAGAAAGGAAGGAGGAGTGGGACTCTCAGAAATGAATATGAAATTTTTAAATATAGTTTTAAATGAATATATGCATAGAGCAAGTTTATTTTCTATAACTATCAAGGTTGTCTTTTTTCACATATAAGTATTAAACTATCATCTAATCACCCTGAGAATGTGTTTTGTATAAACACACAATATATAAACTCACACATATACACAACTCAAATATACACAAAGCATATGCACTACACACACATACACAGCAGACACACTCATTGAAGACACTTATCTTTCAAGTGACTGAAATATTTTTTCAGTTATATTTTCAGAAAATATTTTTCAGAAGTTAATAGCATGTTTATTAACTTCTACCTAAATGGAGTCCTATAGATAAAGCTCACCACAGTAGATGTAGAAGCTCAGTGACTCTACCCCTTGTGCAGCCTCCACCATCCTCATTCCAGCTGGAGAACCACTACATTCCCAGATCTATAGCGAAGCTTCCAAAATTAGATGCTCCGTATGCACAGAAACATGGGGCTGTCTCACAAGGACAAAACAAAGGCTGCTTGGCATTTTCTTCCTGTGACAGGTTATTTAGGCTATAAGGGGCACTAACTGGCACCCTCACAAACTATGACATTTGTGACCAGTTGCCAAAGGGCAAGAGACAGATGTGTAGCTGCCTTTTCTTCCTTGTGTAACATTGAATGGATGCTGAAGGAATCATCTCCATTCTGACTTAATTCTGGGCCAGTTCAGAAAACAGATCTTACAACTTCCCCATCACATATCCCACAATTTTAAAGAGGGCACTTTGGAGTTGCTCAAAAATGGTGTGGGAAAAATCACTTAAAGTGGAGAGGTGCTGGAGGGAGAAGGAAGAGATATCTACTTTGGTTTGTAATTGTGTACAAAGAATTCTGAACTCCCATACCTCTGGACTTCATACCCAGCAGACAAGCATTTTCCCAAAGCTGTGAGGAGCAACTGATAGTGGCACATTTTGAGCTATAGGGGGTGCACAAAGTGCCTATTCATCTCCCTTCCCAAATGAAGGGGTCACTATGCTAAGAGCAGAATTTCTATGCTAAGAGCAGAGTTTCTTTAAGGAGAAATGGGGTAATAAGTGGAACCTTTCTTACATCAGAGTTGTAAAATCAAGAAAGCCTAGAAAAGAGCTGGCCTTAACTCCAGCCCCCAATCCTCACATACCAAAGGAGTGCTGACAGTCAAAAGGGTTTACCAGTTCTCCAGAATGAACACAGAGTAGGGATTTGCAGTTCATGCTAGAAAGAGGATGTCTTGTCTGTAGGTTCCTGTGTTCACACCCCAACAACCCAGCACACTCCTGGATGTCGAGTGACAACTCTAGGACATGTAATCCTGTGCTCATTGCAAAGACCACTGGACTCAAAGCAGTCACAGGCTCTGGTGCCCTTTCATTGCAAACGCTCTACTGACTTATGGAGATGATAAACAGTTTTATGACTGAGCCAACCAGATGATGGAATGGTGGAATCCAGTAACAGTGATTATCCTAACTGAATTTAATTGTTTTGTATTCAGACTGAGTTGTTGATGCTCCACTGATCCTGCATATGGCCAAACATTCACCTAGCACATGACAGCTGATTCAGCCCATCTTTGTAGATTCATGACTATATACTTTTATTCTTTCTCTCTGACAGTAAAAATTATATTTTTCATCTCTTTATCACCCAGTGTCACAAACAGACTAAGCAACTAGAAGTTATTTAATAGAAATTCATGTGCACAAAAAAAGAGGGTACTGATCTTTTTGCCCATACCCACCCATGCAGATGGCAAATACCTCTTATGAAGTATAAGGGATAGAACTCCAATAATTTAGGATTTGAACAGTGTATAGGGCTTAGAGCAGAAATTAGAAACTAAGCCTTTTTCTATTTCTGTCTTTTCTTTTTTTTTTTTTTTTTTTTTG
>PVJS01040044.1:0-18632 GCA_004027185.1 Glis glis | reverse complement strand
TTTTTTTTTTTTTTTTTTTGCGGTACTGGGGATGGTACCCAGGGACATTCTACCTCTGAGCTACACTCCCAGCCCTATTTTTTTTTTTTATTCTTTAGTTTGAAATAGGGTCTCACTGAGTTGCGGAGGGCCTCACTAAGTAGCTGAGGCTGGCTGCGAACCCGGATCCTCCAGTCTCAGCCTCCCAAGTACTGGGATTACAAGCATGCGCCACCATGCCTGGCTCATCTTTGGGTCTTTTTAATTTCAATCTGGGTTCTTAATCTTTTCATGAACTATATTTCTGGTTGCTTTGTTTATTTGTTTGTTTTTAAAGCATTGGGAATCAACCCAGAGCCTTGTGTATGCTAGGCAAGTGTTCTACCACTGAGATATACCCGCAGCCCTATTTCTAATTTTAACAAGCTAACTGCATGATATAGTTACTGAACTTCTGTGAGTTACATAGAATTTGTATATACAATCTAACCATACTATTTTAGCCATCTCAAGCAATCACAAATCTTATTATTTTCTATTTTTAAAGTAAAGATATTTTTAGATGCTTTTTGCTTCTTCAGAGAAACTCTTTATGATCTTAGAAAAGAATCACACATATAGAGGCAACGCATGCTTAAAGTGGGAAAGTGGGCCATTTATTTTTAGGTAAGGAGAGTGAGACCACCAAATACAGAAGCAAGCTGGCACTGTGAGCAAGTCTCCCAGGGATCAAAGACTGCCATTTCCTCTGTATGGCTTTGAAACATATTTCCACACATGCTCCATAAATAATCATTAATCGCAGTTAAGATAAGCTAATAATTAAGGGAAAATGCCCTCCACGCCCTCCCAGAGTAAAGGGGAGTTTCTGGAACACTGACTTTTCCCATTCTGCCTGAGAGGTGAGAAGACAGTTAAGAGAGGCTGGTGTGATCTGTCCAAGTTCCCCATTACCTACTAGATGCTGCAGGAATCTAGAAGGGATGAAGTAGATCCACAGCACTCTGCTTCTCACATTGCAACACGACTTGATGAGGTAGGCATAGTGAATTTTTGTTGAATGAGGAACAACATCCTATGTCTAGATTCCTGAAGGGTCATTGATTTTGTTTAAAGTTTAAACTTGAAAACCACATGCACACATACATACACACACGTGCACATGCATGTTGGCACATACATGTAGCCTATCATAGATCATATTGTCTCTCTCGAAGGTCGAAACAAGCCAAGAAAAAAATTATATTTAGTGAAATCATTGACATACATAAATATTTGTTACACAAAAATAGTATGTTCTTTTTAAAAAATAGTTTTATTGGTGCATTGTAACTACACATCATAGTGAGATTCAAAGTGATACATTTATATGTGCATACATGATTTGGAGTGTTTCCCTCGGAATCCCTCCCTACTCCCCCCCCCGGACATGTTAGTGAGATTGGTTGTGATACCTTCGTATATGAACATAACATTATTTGATCTGTTTCCTTCCTTAGGGCTCCGTTTCCTCCTTTCTTCTCCCTCCCCGAATCCCCTTCCACTATTCTACTTGTCTCTCTCCTCTTTTATCTGTAGTCTTTTTTATTTCCTATTTTCTCTCTAGCTTCCACATATGAGAGAAAAATATGTCACCCTTGACTTTCTGAGACTGGCTGATGTCACTTAGCAGGATGTTCTCAAGTTCCATCCATTTTCCTACAAATGACATAATTTTATTCTTCTTTATGCCTGAGTGAAACTCCATTGTGTGTATACACCATTTTCTTTATCCATTCATCTATTGACAGAGACCTAGATTGGTACCACAATTTGGCTATTGGGAATTGTGCTGCTATAAATATGGGCATACATGTGTCACTATAATTCTGCTGGAAAAATACCAACTAGTGGAATAACTGGGTCATATGGTGGTTCCATTCCTAGTCTTTCTAAGAACCTCCATACTGATCTCCATAGTGATTGTGCTAATTTATAATCCCACCAACAGTGTATAAGAGTTCCCATTTCCCTACGTCCTCACCAGCATTTATTATTGTTTGTATTCTTGGTGATTGTCATTCTAACTGGAGTTAAATGGAATCTCAGTGTAGTTTTGATTTGCATCTCCCTGATTGCTAATGATGTGAAACGTTTTTTCATTTATTTTTTATCCATTTGTATTTCTTCTTTTGAGAAGTGTCTATACAGCTCAATTGCCCATTTTTTAATTGGGTTATTTGTTTTTTTCATGTTAAGTTTTTTTAGTTTTTTATTTATTTTAGATATTAGTTCTCTTTCAAAGGAGTAGCTGGCAAAGATTTTCTCCCATTCTGTAGACTCTCTCTTCAGACTCTTAATTATTTCATTGTGCAGAAGCTTTTTAATTTGATGCCAACCCATTTATTTATTCTTCATTTTATTTCCTGAGCTTTAAGAGTCTTATCGAGGAAGTCTTTGCCAGGGCCTATATAGTAGAGTTGGTCGTATGTTTTCATATAGTAATTGCAGTGTTTCTGGTCTAATTTCTAGATCTTTGATCCAGCTTGAGTTAACTTTTGTGCAGGATGAGAAATAGGGGTCTAATTCCATTCCTCTACTATGAATATCCAGTTTTCCCAACACTATTTGTTGAAAATACTGTCATTTCTCCAGCATATATTTTTGGCATTTTTGTCAAAAGTCAACTGGCTATAAGTGTGAAGATTTGTTTCTGTATCTTCTATTTTATTCCATTGGTATGTGTGTCTGTTTTTATTCTAATACCATGCTGGTTTTGTTACTATACCTCTGTAGTATAATTTTGAAATCAAGTATTGTGATGTCTCTAGTGTGGTTCTTATTGTTCAGGATTGTTTTGGCTATTCTGGGTCTTTTGTTCTTCAATATGAATTTTAGGACCATTTTTTCTACTTCTGTGAAGAATGATATTGATATTTTAATAGGGATTGCATTGAATCTATAGATCGCTTTTAGTAATATGTTTCATGTTGGCAGTATTCTACTTATCCAGGAACATGGAAGATCTTTCCATCTTCCAAGGTCTTCTTCAGTTTCTTTCTTTAGTGTTCTATAATTGTATAATGGAAGACTTTTACCTCCTTGGTTAGATTTATTCCTAAGTATTTTATTTTATTTTATTTTATTTTATTTTATTTGGCTATTATGAATGTAACTATTTTTCAGATTTCTTTTTCAGTGGATTTGTGGTTGGTATATAGAAAAGCTATTGATTTTTAAGTTGATTTTATTTCTTTTCTTTTATTTTTTCATACTGGGGATTGAACTCAGGGCATTCTACCTCTGAGCTACACCACTTGCCCTATTTTTTTTTTTTGAAACAGGGTCTTGCTAGGTTGCTTAGAGTCTTAATACTTGCTGAGGTAGTCCTCAAACCTCCAATCCTCCTGTCTCAGCCTTCCAAGTACTGGGATTACAATCATGCACCACCACACTCAGCTTAAGTTGATTTTATATCTTGTTACTTTGCTGAATTCAGCTCTAGAAATCTTCTGGTTAAGTGTTTTGGGTCTTCTAAGTATATGATCATTATCATCTGCAAACAGAGATAATTTCACTTCTTTTCCCATTTGTATCCTTTTGATTTCCTTCTCTTACCCAATTGCTCTGGCTAAAATTTCAAGTAAATTTTGAATAGCAGTAGTGATAGTGGGCATACTTGTCTTGTTCCTGATTCTAGAGGAAGTACTTTCAAGTTTTTTCCCTGTTCAGTATAATGCTGGTTTCAGGTTTGTCTTATATTGCCTTTATGATGTTGAGGTAACTTCTTCCTCTCCCTAATTTCTTCAGTGTTTTTAGCATGAATGGGTGTTGGATATTGTCAAATGCTATTTCTGTATCTATTGAGATGAACATGTGGTTTTTTTATCCTTTGTTCTATTTATGTGATGAATTACATTTATTGACTTGCACATGTTGAACAAAACTTGCAACCCTGGTATGAAATCAATTTGGTCATGGTGCACAATCTTCTTAATATGGTTTTGAATGTGAATTGCTAGTATCTTATTAAGAATTTTTATGTCTATGCTCATCAAGGATATTGGTCTGTAATTTTCTTTCCTTGAAGTATCTTTATTCTGTGTTGGTATGAAGGTGAATCTGGTTTTGTAGAATGAGTTTGGGAGTCTTCGATCTCTTTTATTTCATGGAATAATTTGAGGAGCATTGGGAGCATTAGTTAAAGGTCTTGTAGAATTCAGCTGGGAATCCATCTGTTCCCGGACTTTTCTATGTTGGAAGGCTTTTTATTACTGCTTCAATCGCTTTTCTTGTTATTGGTCTACTTGGGTTCTCTATATCTTTGGTTCGATTTAGTTAGGTTGTATGTATCTAAAAATTTGTTGACTTCTTCTAGATTTTCAATTTATTGGAAGGTAAGTTTTCAAAATAGTTCCTAATGATCTCTGATTTCCATGCTGTATGTGGTGATATTTCCTTTTTCATCTCTTACTTTATTAATTGGGGTCATCTCTCTCTCTCTCTCTTTTGGTTAGATTGGCTAAGGGGTTATCTATCTTGCATATCTTGAAAAAAACAACTTTTTGTTTTCATTGATCCTTTGTATTGTTCTTTTATTCTCTATTTCATTAATTTCAGCTCTGATTTTAATTATTTCCTGTCTTCTACCATCTTTGGAATTAGTTTCTTCCTGTTTTCCTAGGGCATTGAGATTCTTCATTAGGTTGTTTATTTGGGATCTTTCTGGGTGTTTTGTTTTGTTAAATGTGGACACTCAGTGCTATAAAGCTATAAAGTTTCCTCTTATAACTGCCTTTATTATATCTGTCTCAATCAACATTCTCACTGATAGAATCCAAAAGACCTGACCATGCAACTTAGAAAATGGAAGATTTATTTGCTCACAGTTTCTTGGAGATTCCTGGTTCATTCCCTGTGAGGTCAGAGTCTGTGGATCTCAGGGCATGGTGGCAGGAAGCAGAGAGAGGGAGAGCACATGGACTCTGCTCCTTACCTTGGGGAGGCTGGAAGCAGACAGGGCAAGCAAGCAAGGGGATTCAAAGACAGAAGCACAGTCCTTAGGGCCACACCCTCAGGGACCCACCTTCTCAAGACACACCCCACTGGCCTAGGTTACCACCCAGATAAATCCATTACAATGGATTTATGAGATTACAACCCTCATGACTTAACTATATCAACTCTGAACTCTTCAGGGGACATTCTATATCTGACCATAACAGTGTCCCAGAAATTTTATTTAATTCCTGTGGTACATTGTTCTTAAAATAGTATGTTGTTCGTAAAGCTACAGTAAAGGACATGAACCCAGATGAAAATGGAATCAGGTCTGTAAAGCTTTGAGTGATGAATGGAGCCATTGGGGTTTTAATGCCAAAGCTGCTAATAACTGTCACTCATGAGTCTTCTGTCATATATATTTCATCATAACAGCAACTCAGTGTTTTGGCAATCATGGAATAGTATACAGATCATGTAAATTACTTCATTCTGTATTTTGTGTGTTCTTGAAATAGGTCGTCCTATCATACTGTTTAATGTTGACAACTGTCACCTCAAAGATCCTCTAGCCTGACAATAACTGACCCCTGAGGGCAGGTAACTGCCATGGTTAACATGCTCTTTCCATTAGATTGGAAAATGCATGCTTCCTTCAGTCAGTGAACAGACCCCGGAACTAAGAGAAAACTAATGAAAAATTAGGAAAATTTAGAAATCCTAACTTAATTCTCTCAGCGAGAGGAATAACACCTTGATTTTCATCAGACTGTGTCAGCTTCAGCATTGGCCGTCAGTGGCCAGCTAGAATTATCATTTCCTAAGAACATCCATAGGTACCTTATACTGCATCTACCTAGTTAAGAAAGAAAAAAACATAATGAATTACAAAAGTAGATTATTAAGTATCACATATAAGAGAATATGAGTCAAATATGGCAGAAACAAACCTACAAGTTAAATCACTATTTATTCTCATCAAGACATTTTGGTAATGTGATTCCAGTAATGACATCATGCCAAAAAAGGATGGAATGGAAAAACAGCATAGAAATATAACATATTGGCAGCGATTTCTTACCTCTTTTCACTCCTCCCCCAAATTTGTTCATTCATAAAGCCTAGGGCTTCAGAATGTTATCTTGTAATTCTCAGAGGAACTTGCAACATCAAGTGTTAGTTCCTTTGGATGTCATCTAGTTGACAAAGAGAATAATTTCTTTTCTTTTAATGAAAACTAGAGTACATATTAATATGAAAGCTTTCAAAAGAACTATTGATTTTTAAAATAACCATATTTGGGGTCAGCAAGGTATAGACGGTTGAAATGATATTAGCCTTAAAAGTTAATAACAAATAATAATGGATTAGAATGCCAAAATATTGCCTCACACATTCCGTCAACATGTATATAAACACAGCAGGAAATCCAAAACAAAAGCTAATTTATGGAAAACTATGTATTCCTAATGACAGTTTAGACCAGTAGGGGTCCAAGTTACAAACTACAATCTTTACATGAGATGCTTTCATTTTACATAGAAAACTTGACTGTACTCCGGAAGCATGTATCAAATCAAATCATTGCCCTATATTTAAGAGTATTTTTCTTATTTTTTCTTTAAAATCTAATCATTCCACATGTGCATCATGAATATTAATATATTCATGAAATTGCAACAAAAAATGAAAGAATGCTTTTAAAACACAAGATACCCAAGGAACCATAGATATAAAATAACAATTTGACCCTATGCCATGTAGTTTTTGAAATAAAAACAAAGGAACAACACCGGTATTCTCATATGTTGATAGCTTATTGATGCCAGATGTCTTTTTTTTCATTGCTCAATGATTTAACCTAAATATTTATACTTTAAAATATATTGGCATAGCATTGAGCATAGATCTGGAAGAGATCTTAGAGATCATCCAGTGTAAACCTTTCAGATTTTTTTTTATCAATAATGGACCTAAGCCACAGAGAGGCCCAGTAACTTGTCAGAGTTCCATAGGTAGCTAGAGCTAGAATTGAGACTGGGACTCAGGTGTCTTTTAATATAACAAAAGGCTCCACAAGACACCACAAACAACCTGGGTTGAAAACAGTGATCTTAATTATAAAAGCTCAGATCCTGATTTTATTTTTTGTGTAACTTCTGGTAGAGGTTCTTTTTTTTTTTTTTTTTTTTTTGCGGTACCGGGGATTGAACCCAGGGGCGTTCCTGGTAGAGGTTCTTAATGAATCTTTCTCAGAATTTTTGGGAAAGTGTACCCTGGTGGATGTGAGGTGAATTACAAGGAAGGGAAACTCCAGACCTTTGCTGGTGTAGGTGACCTTTCAAGGTGTGGGAGGCCAAACACAGTGTCATTGCAGGTATTTGGGAGATGGTGTTTTTAAAGTCCGTTTTCTTCCCAGATCCGGGTTCCTATGTTGTCTTATACTTTTTATCTTTGTGAGAATGTTTGCTTGATCTTGTACTGTTAAACAGCATTTAGGCGATAATGGAAAGCCTGCTAAGAACTGGGCTCTATGCTGCCAAAACCTCAGAGTACGCTCTCCAGGGTTCTGGTGGCTCACGCTGCCTCCAGGTTACTGATGGCAAGGGTGTATGCTTCTGTGTTCCCTTCACAACATCCCCTGTAATTTGCTCCAAGGTTCTGGCAGATTGCTGGACTCTGTCACCAGCTGTCACCACCCCTTCTTCCCATCCATATTTGGCAGGATCTGAGAACACAGGCATGCCAGTAGAAATAATAGTAGCTGTGGTAACAACTTCAGTGGCATGGTCCCCAGAGACAAGATCGAAATTTGGCACCTTTTCTCTCAACATGAAACTAAAAATGGCACTGAATTTGCTACTTGATGGTATATAATTTTCTTTAATTACACATTTTTTGTTTCAAGTGTTCCACATGCTGGCTTTTAAGTGTCAAACCAACATATACTGGCTAAAAACAATGGCATGCCCCCTTTTTTTATGAGGAGGAGGAGAAGGAACTAGAATGCCATGGGCTCTGTTCATCTCCATCAGCCTTGAAAAAATAAGAGGAATGCATGCTGTAATTTATCTCATTTGAATGGTCTTTGAGTCTGAAAAAAAAAATCCTTTATAAAATTTTGCTGACAGATCTTTACTAACATATTGTCTCAAAATTATTTCAATTCACGATATTTTATGCTTAACATTTACTGAAAATAACACTGGTGGGGAGGGGACTAAGAGGTTGTAGGATAGATATTTTTTATTATATAAGAAAGAGTGTAATTTTCAACACCTTAAAATTGGTTAGAGTCTAAGAATACCACAAAACCACCAAAGAAGACATAGTTTAAAATAGACTATTTGGCTGTAACATGGGTTCAATAGTTATCAGTGGTTTCACAGCCATGAAAGTCACTCCTAGAGTTGATATTATTGTAATTATTTTTATCAATGACTTGGCTGGTTGCATAAAAAGTATGCTCCTTAATTTTGTAGATAAAAAGGGGGTTCTGACTGACTGGAAATCATCTTGGAAACCTGTGCTCTACTGCACTATGAAAAAGGGAGGATGTGTACTAGGGATGTCATGCCATCCCAGATTCCTGACTGTTAACCATCCAAGATCTTCTGCTAGTCACCCCTAGTTCTCAGGAACCAATTCAGTTATAGGAACCCGGGCCTCCATGATCAATTCTAGGCCAAATACTGAAAAATTAGAAGATATATTAAACTTCTTTAACTATCTTCTCTCATTTTCTCATAGCTAAATTTCTATACACTTAACTCCCAAACTCATCCTTCTCTCTTCCATTAAAGTACCTTTACCCCCTGGCTGCAAAGACCCATTTCTGCTTCTCGTAAAACCCCCACTCCTCAAACCCTAGGGAGTAAAAAGAAATCAAATATAAATAAAGTAATAAAAAGTGCTAGGCAGTACAGGATAGTTATCAATGCTAGGGAGACTTCATAACACAATAAGGTGCTGGTGAGCTTTCCTTGGGGAGAGGATGGAGTTGAGGCATCCCAGAAACCTAGGAATTGAAGGAACTAAGTCACAGAATCAAGAAGAGAACAGCATGGTTTAAGGGTGGACAGGCAGATATGGTCAGCTCTCAGGATCTGTAGGGGAAGATAGCTAGAGATACATTAATGGCTACCTATGAGGAGACCATCATCAGATGATCAGAGACACCCGCTGGGAAGATAACTCTGGCAACAATGTGTGGAGTGGATTGAAAGGGACTTGGGAAACTGATTAGAGGTCAGGAGGGTCTCTCCCAAGCTCTGTTCACTAGATAGTGTCTAAAACTGAAAGACTAGGAAGTAACATTATGAGAGTGCTATTGAGATATAAGGAGGAAAATACTAATAGAACTGGCCCAGAGAATCAAGAAAGATTTTGTCTAAGGAGTAAGAAATTTTGATGAGTGGGTTGGGACCTGCAGTTTTACGTAACAAGTTTTATAAAACTGTTTGCATATATAACTTGGAGATGAAAACTAAATTAAATGAAAATTTAAATGAGGTCCTAAAATAGGGTTGTGATGCTGAAAACAAGACAAATGTAATTAGGAGAGATATTGCTGGGCCTAGCAACTGATTGGATGAGAAGATGAGAAAGAAAGAGAAGTTAAAGATTCAGGGTTTACATTTTTGGTGACCAGTAATGGGAGATAAATTTATTGAATATTGCTATAAATTTAAGAAGATTGTGTGTGTGTGTGTTGTGTGTGTGTATAATGTTTATTTAATTTAGAGCAAATCTATAAAATAAGTACTCATAATTTCTATTTAATGGTTGGGCAAGATAATTTCAGAGGTAAAATAATTACCCAAGGCCACACAGTAATCCATAGAACTGTGAGTCAATGTAGGCCTATTGGACTTTATTGGCTGGGTTAAAATGATATTACGAACAGAGAAGGGAAACCCAGAAAGCAAAACAATTATGAGGATTAAATCTGAGGTACCACAGGATTTTTAGGTATGTCTGGTGGTAAAAGATAAAGTTTGAAATGTGGGTCAGTCCAGAAAGTCATATTAGAAATACATATTTGAGCCGGGCGTGGTGGCGCATGCTTGTAATCCCAGTACTTGGGAGGCTGAGACAGGAGGAGTGCAGGTTTGCAGCCAGCCTCTGCAACTTAGTGAGACACTGTTTCAAAATAAAAAGAATAAAATAGGGCTGGAGATGTAGCTTGGAGGTAGAATGCCCCTGGGTTCCATCCCCAGTACCACACACACACACACACACACACACACATATTTGAAAGTTATTCATCCACATAGAAAAAGAAAGTTGAAGTCATTAAAGCAGTTGTGATGAAAGGGAAGCGGCTTCGGCAGATGTCTACATTTTGAGGATACATAGTTGGAGGATTTGTAGTCAGTGGAGAGATTATAAAATAGTAAAAAGAAACCCAAAAGACATCAGTGGTTACATAGTCGTTAATTGTAGCATACCAAATTACACCCAAACTTTCCAGCTTGAAACAACAAACATTTATTATATCAAATTTCTTTAGATCATAAAATCTGATCCCAACTTACCTGGGTGCCTCTGCCTCACGCTCTTTAATGTTGCAGTCAAGCATAGGCTAAGGCTGCAGTCTTATCTGAAGGTTCAACTGGTGCTGGGGGAATATACTTCCAGGCTCACTTCACAAGGGTGTTGGCAGGCCTCAGTGCCTCACCACATGGACTTCTCCACAGGGCTGCCTCATGTATGATGTGACAGCTGGTTTCCCCTATGGCAACCAGTGCAAGAGATTGGACAACCAAAATAGAAGCCGAAGACTTTCACAATCCAAGCTCAGAAGAGACATTCCAGTATGTCTGCCATATGCTTAACATTGCAAGCAAGTCACGAAATCAAGCCTATTCTCAGGGGGAGAGAATTATGCAAGGGTATGAAGACCAGGAGGCAGGGATATTCAGAGCCATCTTTGAGGCATCCTGCTGCAATGGTTTAACATGACGGCTTATTTCTTGCTTAAACTACACAAGCAATGTGGTTCCTGTCAACAGGGTTGTGCTCACTCAAGGACCTAGATTAACAGAAACATGACTCAACATGTTTCCGTGATCACTGCATGGAAATACAACAAATTGCATATGGGTTCTTAAGGCTCCCTCCCACAAGTGAGACATACTACTTGTGCCCACATTTCATGCTCCAAAGCAAAGCTGTAAGGCATCAAAGGGGCAGGGAATAGTAACTCTACTATATAAAAGGCCTGAGAATTGCCCTATGACTTACACACAGGATTCAGTGAGGACAACTGAGAAACAGCAGTCAGAGAGCTTGAAAGAGAACCAGGAGAATTACCAAAGCAGAAAAGAGTACCAAAAATGAACGCCTAATGTGGACAAATGCCGCTGAAATGTAAACAGGATGGATGCATATGGCAAATCAAGAGATACACATAACCATTGAGGGAGAGGTTTTATATACTAAGGAAGAAAATATGTCAGTATAAGGAGAAAACAAGGAGGGTGAGCTGAGGAAGTGTGAACAACATTGTGGTCTCTTTTGAAGTTTGCAGCAATAAAAGGGAAGGAGAGAAGTTCCACAATAATTCGAAGGAAATCAGAGTCAAGAGATACTTTAAAATCCTGATTCTGTAATCAGTGATGGTATTGATACCCTCCCTCAAAGCTCTAAGTAAGCTGCACACTCTGATGTCATTGTTGTTTATATCTTCATCCAAAGCATTTCTGAACATGCTTAAGGAGAAGAGTCCTATGCAGGAGGCTTTGGTGTGATCAGTGACCGTCAGTGCTGACCACTCAGTGCTCTCCGGGTTAAGTTGGTCACTGTGTCAGAGCCACATTTCTTCATCTTAGCAACAAGGGTTTTCTATGGAGTGACAGTCATAATAGTTTTTGTTTCTATTTGTAATTTTAAAATATACATGACATAAAATTTACCAACGTATTTTAAGTGTAGAATTTAGTAGTGTGAAGTATATTCACATTGTTGTGCAACAAATCTCCAGAACTTTTTCATAGTGTAAGACTAAAACTCTATACTCATTAAACAACAACTCCCCATTCCCCTCCAGCCCCTAGTAGCCACCATTCCACTTTGTTTATCTGAATTTGAATATAGTCCATATGAGTGAATCACATAGTATTTGCCTTTGCGACTAGCTTATTTCACTTAACTAATGTCCTCAAGGTTCATCCATGCTATCTCATATGAGAGTATTTCCTTCTTTTCTTAAGGTTGAATAATGTTTCTATATATATTTAGATATATATTTTGCTTATTCATTTTGCTTATTCATTCATCCATTGATAGACTTTTGGGTTACTTGAACCTCTTGACAATTGTGAATAGTGCTGTTATAAACATGGATGTGCCAATGTCTCTTCACAACCTTAATTTTTATTCTTTTGGGTATAATTAGAAGTAGGGTTTCTGGATCATTATAGTAGTTCTATTTTTAGAAGAATCACCATGTTAGTTCCTATAGAGATTGCAACATTTTGCAATCTTATCAAAAGTGCACAAGGGTTTCAGTTTCTGCTCACTCTTGCCAAGGCAAATCCTAATGTTTAAAAACTACACATCAACCCGGAAACACCACGGGCTGACAGCCATTAACACAGTACATGAATGTACTTAGTCATATTGCTTTCCTCCTGACACCTGACATTTGCACTAAGGAAAGCCTTTCCTCACTCCTCCCTGTTCCTCCCACCTGATGGAGTCATTTTCTCTTCTTCTCTACTGCATCTTTACTCTGCATCTGCATTGATTCTGGTTATCTCCTTGGGCTGTAACATAGGCTGTCGTAGGAAGCCTTTTAGAAAACAGTACTTACAGAGAGGGTTTAGGGAGAGCAGCAACATACATTTGTTATGTGTTAGATAAATTACTTTAAATAATTTTTATTCAAGTTTAATATATAGTTAGAAAAGCATACAAGCCAGCCATGGTGGCGTACACCTGTAATTCCAGTACTTGGGAGGCTGAGACAGGAGGATCACAGGTTTGAAGCCAGCCTCAGAAACTTCACAAGACCCTGTTTCAAAATAAATAAATAAAATAGTGCTGGAGGTGGGTGTAGCTTAGTGGTAGAATGCCCCTGGGTCCAATCTGCAGCGAGCGAGCGAGAGGGGGGGGAGGAAGGAAGGGAGGGAGGGAGGGAGGGAGGGAGGGAAGGAGAAAAGGAAGGAAAGAAAAGCAAAAGCATGCAGGTCATAAGCAAACACACAAGTAGAACCACATCCCAGATAGAATATTACCAGCATTCCAGAAGGCCCCAGCTCTATGAATTCTCCCAACCATTATCTGCCCTTTCTGGCCTAGAGGTAATCACTGTGGTGATTTTTATCTCTCCAATTGATTTTACCTGCCTTTAAAATGCACATGCATGTAAACAGTATTCACTTCATGTGACTATTTTTTTCTGTTTGCAAAATACAACCATTTGTAGTTAGTAAAATTCTTATATTTAGAAGTCAGTTTAACATAATGGACAATTGCTGATTATATTTGCCACTGTAAAAATGATAAATTAATAATTTATACTAAAAATTTTAATTTATTTCATTGGTTTGCACAGTTTTAATTCAGAACAATTCAGATAAGCAGGGAAGAAGCACAGTGTAGGAAAAGGAATCTTGAGATAGGGTCAGATCTGGTATCATGAGTCCTTTTCATACACTAACTTTGTAAAAGACATCAAGTAAGTTAGCAACCCTCTGTGCCTACCTTTCATCTGCATACAGCAGGGGATAATGGTCTTGCTCTCACAAAGTACATTAGTAGAAGTAATAGACATCACGCTGTTTTAAAGTGGGAAAAACACACTGAAGAGATATGTATTATTGCTATCATCTACAAATTCTGTTCTGCCTTGGGTAATATTTTGGATATGAGCCCAGCCTCTCTCCCTTCCACATTAAAATCATCTAGAAATATATGGAAATGGCAGTATAAAACTATGAAACGTGATATTAGAAATAAAAATGTTTTAAAGATTAAGTCTATGTGAATATTATTTCTAAAACTTTAAAATAAGAAAGTATGGTGTTTAGAGACATTATTTTTTTAATTTTTGCTTATGCAATCTTTAAATGACCATTTTGAAGAATCTACAAGTTAACCAAAGTAGCCTGATCTTAATTTCATTATTGTCATAATATTACTACAAAATTTTACCTTGAGACATTATAGTGTAGTGGGAAAGTATTTGTGTGGAAGAACTGTACCCAGAACACACAAGCGTTGCCTGTTTAATACTGCTGCTTAGCCTCCACGCCCATACTAACTGCCTTGGGTTTCTTTGCTATAGCAGAGAAGCATTATCTATAATCTGAGACCCTCTCAAAAGTTACAATTCACTTCCTTCTGTATGGATTTCCACACTCCACTGCCCTCTGGCAGAATAGAGAGGTGTGTCGTGATGTGCCATTTGTCATCCAGAGGTCTAGATTTAAGGCCAAGGTCCACTGCTTACTGACTTGGAACCTTCTATCTTATAAGGTTCTTAAATCTTATCTCAAAAAGCCTCCATTTTCTCAGATTGAAAATTTAAAAAAGAAAAAGTAGTAGTAGCTATTCAATGGAGTGCTCATGAAGCTTAAATGAAATAATGCAAGTGAGGCACCGGCACAGGACCTGACATGTAGTGTTTGTTCACTGAATGTCTTTTTTAAAAATTGCATCAGGATGTTGTGACTGAGCAGGAGGAACACCTCCTCTTTGGTGAGAGCTTCTGGAATTGCTTCCACCACACACGCTCTCCCTATGCTCTACCCCCAGAGGGTGAGGACTCATGGAGCACAGAGCTCCAGTCTGCTTCTGGCCACTCTCCCTATGCGTTGCTGAGATATGCATGAACCAAGCATCCTTGGTACCATCCATGAATACCAGCAGGGAATACCTTTCCATGGGTTCAAATCTGAATTCCAGCTCAGGATTGAAGAACTGAAGCTTGTTCTTCTTTATTTGCAGATTTTTTATTTTTATTTTTATTTTTTATATTTATTTTTGGTGGTGCTAGGGACTGAATCCAGGGGCATTCTACCTCTGAGCTATACCCCCAGCCCTTTTTATTTCTTATTTGGAAACAAGGCCTCGCTAAGTTGCTGAAAACCTCACTAAGTTGCTGACGCTGGCTTTGAACCTGCGATCCTCCTGTCTCGGCCTCCCAAGTACTGGGATTAAAGGCATGCACCACCATGCCAGGCTTGCAGATGCCATTTTATTTAGCTAATTTCCCCTTTATTTGTTTGCCAAGATATCCCATGTAGTTTTATTACACCACTGCTCGGTAATTTTTGGAGCATTCCTGACTTTTTTTTAGTTTTCTGCCTGTTTCTTTCTTCTCTTTCATTAACCCTACATATGTATACAAATCTTAAGTTATACATAGTAAGTATCGAGAGCTTCACTAAATACCCAGAACCAACAACTTCAAGTTAGATAATATCTTAAGACCAAATAACTTGTTGCTTTGTTTTCAATGAAGTTTTAAACAAGATACAATATTATTGGGCATGATTCTCATTATACAGCATTGTAAGTAGAACCAGAGTCCCATCTTATTGAGATTTTGTGTAATAAAAATATGTAACAAAGCTGTTGCCCATCTGGCAAAAAGTAAAATAACTCTAATAACACAAACATCACATTGCTTTTTAACATTGACATCTGTGCACAATCCCATGGATTATCTCTACCCCTCAAAGTCGATTAAAACCAATAATACGAGCAAATCTATCATTCAAGAAGACTTATGTTAAAAGATCACAGTGATGATAGATTATTTTTTATGGAAATTGTGACCCTATTGGAATATAGCTATTCCTTAACTTACAGCAATGGTGAAACCCATGGGAGGTTGAAAATACCAGAATTTGAAAATGCATTTAGTTTACCTAACCTACCAAACACCCTAGCTTAGAGTTAATCTCCCTGTAAAGTCTTTGTTGTTGACCCCTCATGCTCAGGTGGTTAACTGAGGGCTGCTGCTCCCTGACATTGCTCAGCATTACGAAAACACTGTACCACATATTACTAGCTCAGGAAAATTTCAATTATCAAAGTATGTTTTCTACTGAATGTATATAGCTTCGGCACCATTGTGAAGCTGAAAAATCAGAAGTTGAACCATTCCAAGTGAGAGCGGTCTGTGTTTATTGTTGCTGTGTCAAAGTATGTCTGTCAGCCTTTGCTCTATGCAGAACCAGCTCCCATTATTTTGTTCAAAAATTTCTGAGGTATCTAAAACCTTGAAAAATGTATGAAGTGATAAATGTTTAGAAAGCTCCTGACACTTTGCCACTCAAACAGTACGTAATTTAATACAAAATGACATATGAAGTTATACCTCTTTACAAGATGACATAAAGTTGAGAATTCTAAAACCTATATCTTAATCCATGAAAAATCAGAGTTTAAATGGAATTGCTGGCAGACTGTAATTTAAGCAGGCATTGTGACTATATGTATTTGTTACAAATATACAGGTTAGATGTAGCTGCCTATGTTTGGTATCTCTCCTCTCCTTTTTTTTTTTTTTTGTATTGAGTATTGAACCCAGGGGCATTCTACCTCCAAGCTATACCCCCAGGACTATTTTATTTTTTATTTTGAAACAGGGTCTCACTAAGTTACTGAGGCTAGACTGGAACCTGTGATCTTCCTGTCTCAGCTTCCCAAGTACTGGGATCTTTTTATAGTATGCTTTTATATCAGGTATTATTAACAGAAGAATGTGGAACTGGTAATAGAATATCCTATTGATTTTTTTTATTCAGTCAATCATATATAATAATAATAGACTTCACTCAACCACTTTTCATGCATTATGCTAAAGAAGCCATTAATTGTTAATATGCTCTAATAAAATAAAAATATGCTCTTCATTCTTAACCATTTATTTGTTTTATATTTACTTTTCCTATAAATTATTATATTATTATCCACAACAGTATTTTCTTAGATTTTAAATTTTCATCCAGGTGTGGTGGGTGCACACCTGTAATCCCAGTAGTTGGGAGGCTGAGACAGGAGGATTGCAGGTTTGAGGCCTGCCTCAGCAATTTAGAAAGCTTCTCAGCAACTTAGGGAAACCTTGTTTCAAAATAAAAAATAAAATAGGGCTGGGGGTGTAGCTCAGAGGTAGAATGCACCTGGGTTTAAGCCCTAGTACCAAAAATAATTTTTTCAGAAAATAAAAGTATTGCTAATCTTCATTTATTTGACAGATACTTATTGAGACCTTCTAGGTATCAGGCACTGTATCCTTATACCTGTTTATATCTTATAAATCATATACAAACGTGAACTAAAATAGTCTTGGTAAAGACACTCAACCCAGCTGGGTAGTTTCTCCAAGAAGTTGACCCCTACCATCTGAGTGACTACTAGTACTTTATAGTGGGTAGGGAGCATTGTAGACAAAAGGGGCTGTTTATTGAGAGGTGGCATGATCTGGTCAAGAGACTCCAAATAGTTGCGTTATCTGGAGTTTAGAAGAAGTAAATGAAATACCTATATAGTAAGAACTGTCCCATTGTGTGCCAGCTATCCTTCATACACTGTCTAGAATTTTCCCATCAATTAAATAAGGTAGTTTTAGCAAGCCTCATTTTTTAAGTAAACCTAACGTTTAACAATAATTTGTCTAAGACTAGATCCTAGAGTAAGGATTGAACAAATATCTAACTGCATCCAACCGACTGCCCTTTACACTGTGCCAATATAGTTTTGCTACTACATATATTGGATAATGTGTTGGTTATTTATTAATGAGGTTTTTTGAAAGCGGTAGTTTTCACACTGCCTCTGACAAGGATTTTTTTGGGGGGAGGTGGTATTGGAGATTTAATCCAGACACAATTTACCTCTTAGCTACACCCCCAGCCCTTTTTATTTTGAAACAGGGTCTCCCTAAGTTACTGCACACTAGCCTTGAACCTGCATTCCTCCTGCCTCACCCTTCCAAGTACTGGGATTATAGGCATGCACCACCATGCCTGGCTGACAAGGATTTCTAAACATATCTTTTTCCATTTCTCTGGTAAATTCCAATTGTATAGTGAGCAAAATAATGTCAAAAAAGTCCTCTTTCATGATACAGGTATACGATCATCACTGGGCTTCTCTGTGGATATTTAGCTTTCCTTGGGAAGTAATTTCTAAGCTATATTCTGTGGAGGACAAATCACTGTTTAGTCATTACTAATAGTTAATATTATAGTGACTTATTCTTCTAACTATTCTACATAAATTAAGAAAAATAATATATTAAAAATTTTTATTACATTTACATATTTATATGCATCACATAAGTCCTCTAGTTGAATTTTTGAAATATTTTAAATAAATAAAATTAGTAAAAACATTATAGAATTTTGATAAATTTGTTATTTATAAAATTATAATTATACCACATCAGAAACTGACATGAAATTACCTGACACATGCCATGTTGTTCAGTTGGTGTCATTACTGAATTATATGTTATAAATTTTAAAACTACTCATCCTAAATTTAAGATATTCAAATTTTATTATATTTTCGAATCCAAGTCCATTCTAATTATTTCATCTACCAACAAATTTATCTGCAAAAGCCGGGCGTGGTGGCGCACGCTTGTAATCCCAGTACTTTGGGAGGCTGAGACCGGAGGATCCGGGTTCGCGGCCAGCCTCAGCTCTCGCTCT
>PVJS01040043.1:0-18632 GCA_004027185.1 Glis glis | reverse complement strand
AAAAAAAAAAAAAAAAAAAAAAAGAAAAGAAATAGAGCATTACCAGCTCAGTCAATAATTTTGAAAAAAAATTTTTCATTGCTGATATTCACTGGTTTTACCTAAATGCTATCATCTGCCAGGCCTGTTGGCACATATCCTATAATCCTTGTACTTGGGAGGCTGAGATGGGAGGATCACAAGTTTGAGGCCAGTGCATAGTCTAAATAACTTAGACTGTGTTTCAAAATAAAAATGGGCTAGGGCTGTATCTCTGAGATAGAATGCCCCTGGGTTCAATCCTCAAATCCTCAGTACCACAAAAATAAATAAATTAAAAAAGTTATCATCCAAGTCTTTTTTATTGTGATCATATATACATAGGGTTGGAATATAGTGTAGTTCAGTGGTAGAATGAGTGCTTATTACATGTGAGGTCCTGGGTTCAATTCCTAGTACTGTATAAATAAATAAATAGAGTGGCAAAACATATAAGCTATAGTTTATCATTTTAACCATTTCATTGTCTATTTTAGCGGCATTAAGACATTCATACTTTTTTTGTGTGGTACTGGGGATTGAACCCAGGGGCTTCTGCCTCCAAGCTACACCCCCAGCCCTATTTTTTATTCTTTATTTTGAAACAGGGTCTCACTAAGTTGTGGAGGGCCTCACTAAGTAGCTGAGGCTGGCTGCGAACCTGGATCCTCCTGTCTCAGCCTCCCAAGTACTGGTATTACAAGCATGCGTCACCACACCCGGCTTCATGAGCACTTTTATTACAGAGGTGTTGAAGTCCAAAGACTCTTACCATTTTTGTGATCAAATGTTTTCTTCCACGTGGCACTCAGGTAGACAGCATTGAGAAGGACAAGGCAGGTGTCTGAGGACAGGCTACCTGGCAGCTGTCTGATCTTGTGGTTGGTGTTCTCAGCTACCCAGGTGTTGATGAGCGTCATTGACCAGGAATCTGGGGTTGCTGCCGTACAGGTTCTGAGAGGCGTTCACAAAGCTGCCTCTGGCCAGCTGGGCTATGGGAGAGCTGAGAGACTGAGGGGATGCTTTTGGACATGAAGACTCAGGGTCTGGTGGACATAGGCACAGTCCTTGGGGTAGGAGAGGATGCTCTCCAGGTTTCTCTTGGTGGAACATCTGGGTGAGGAGACTGGTGAGGCCATGCTGGCCTCAGCCTTCATCATCTCTGAGAAGGCCTGGTAGAGCTTCAGGGAGAAATTTATCAAAGCTTCCCTCAGTTTGGCCTCTGCTGAACGTCCACATCGGAACAGGAGTGTGACAGGCCCTGGGCAGAAGGGCTCAGTAGTGGGCTGGGTGGGAGAACTGCAAGGAGTTGGGGAGTTTGTTGGGTGTGTTGATTGAAGGAAGGGTTAGGTGTGGATTCCTGAGTGGTACTAGCTGTTATTTTGGTGGTTGAGTTGGTTATCAAATTGGACCTCATGATGTATTGGTTGGATATCTCCCCCCAGTGTGCTTCCTTTCCTTCCCCTTGCAATCGCTCTGTCTCTCCAGAGCTGTGGCTGGGAGCATCCAGGTGTGAGGAGGCTCTATTTCCAGCCAGTAGCTGCAGCCGGAGGGTCAGAAGGAGCAGCACGGAGGCCATCTAGGCAGTGGCATCAGCTACAGCCCATAGAGCCAGTCAGCACTGGAGCCATCCCAGAGCCTGGAAGCTGGGGGGCCTCCACCTCATTTTTTTGGTGGGAGTGGCTACAGCATTTAAAATTCCCTTGCTGGGCGTGGTGGCGCACGCTTGTAATCCCAGTACTTGGGAGGCTGAGACCAGAGGATCCAGGTTCATGGCCAGCCTCAGCTACTTAGTGAGGCCCTCCGCAACTTTGTGAGACCCGGTTTCAAAATAAAGTATAAAAAATAGGGCCGGGGGTGTAGCTCGGAGGTAGAACGCCCCTGGGTTCAATCCCCAGTACCACAAAAAATAAAAAATAAAATAAAATAAAATTCCCAACAGCAATGTACAAGGGTTTCAATTTCTCTACATCCTTGATAACATTTGTTTTTTTTTCTGTTTTGGTTTTCCCCCCTCCCCCTTTTTTATTGCTGTGCTGGAGTTGGAACCCAGGCCCTTGCACATGCTAAGCAAGCGCTCTTACCACTGAGCTAAAATCCCAGCCCTGTTTGTTTATCTGAGAGCCATCATGATAAGCATAAAATGCATCCAAGACTTTTTTTTTTTTTTCGGTGCTGAGGCCTTCTACCTCCGAGCTACATCCCCAGCCGTATTTCATTTTTTTTATTTGGAAACAGGGTCTTGCTAAGTTGCTGAGAGCCTCACCAAGTTGCCGAGGCTGAATTTGAACCTGTGATCCTCCTGTCTCAGCCTCCCAAGTAATAGGATTATTGGTGTGCCACCACCACATCCGGCCATGCAAGACTATTTATTTATTTTTTGTGGTACTGGGAATTGAACCAAGGGGCATTCTACCTCTGAGCTACACCCCTGGCCCTATTTTATTTTTATTTTGAAACAGAGTCTCATAAGTTGTGTAGGTCTTCACTAAATTGCTGAGGCTGGCCACAATCCTGCAATCCTGCTGTCTCAGCCTCCCAAGTACTGGAATATATAGGCATGCACCACTGTGTCTGGCTAAGGACTCTTTAAAACATAACCATAGTTAGCTGGGCATGGTGGTGCACACCTGTAATCCCAATACTTGGGAAACTAAAACAGGAGGATTGCAGGTTCGAGGACAGCCTTAGCAACATAGTAAGACTCTTAGCAACCTAGTGAGACCCTTACAGCTTGGAGGTAGAATGCCCCTGGATTCAATCCCCAGCAAAACACATACACACACCATAACCATAAAACCATATTATAGATTATAGGCTCTCATCAAATTGTTGAGCTGGCCTCCAACCTGTGATTCTTTCGTCTCAGCCTCTCCAAAACTGGAATTATAGATGTTTGCCACCATACCCAGCTCCCCCCACCCAACCCCCTTTTTTGGTACTGGGGATTGAATCCAGAGGTGTTTACCTCTGAGCTATACCCCTGGCCCTATTTTATTTTTATTTTGAAACAGCGTCTCATAATGGCAGAAGGAAGTCTTTCTTGTTCAAGATAAGTACAAAAGAACACTCTATGATTTAAGAGTCCATCAATATTTAGGTTTAAGAATACAATTAGATTGTCAGGCACAGATTAAATTAAATAAAAAGGCAGAGCTGGTAATTTCCCTAAAGCTCTCTTTTTTTTTTCTTCTGTGTGTTGTCTTAGTATGTAATAGTTTTATACACTTGAAGATAGCTTATGTCCCTGCTGAGTAAATACCCTCTTGAGTGCAGAGGCTTCAGAGTGTTAAATAGCGACACTAAAATTCTCTCCCTTTCTCCTGGTGGTGGTGCGACAGTAGCAGTGGTAGTGAGTGATGTTGATGAGGGTAGTAATGGAATGATCCTCACATAGTGCTCACAGTGTGCCAGGCTAAAGCTAAGTACATTTGACATGTATTAACTCATCTAATCCTCACAACAACCCTAGGAGATAGATATTATTATCTCTGTTTTGCTGATAAGGGATTGAGGTGCAAAGAGGTTAGTAACTGAGTACTCTTAAGAACGAATAGTTAGCAAATGGCAGAGCTAGGAATTGATCGGAGGCAGCCTGGCGCCAGGGTTCTTCCTCTTAACCATAACATTGTACTATACTTATTTGACACCCATATAAGTAAAGGGAAACGTGAGATAAAAAATGCTTTTAACATCTTTGTGGGCTCTATGGAACTTATTATTTGTTCATTCAGTACTCCACATAGAATCAGTGATTACAGAGAGAACATTTAATCCCAAAGCATTCATTCCTATTTTCAAACTAGTATTTTAGATCTGTTCTCCATCTGAGACCTTGCATTTAGACAAAGTACTCTTGAACTTTTTAGTTGAATTGGCAGACCAAGAGCTTACAGACAGGATATTGCCTTCAAGTATTTAGACTGTATGTGCTGACCCCCTGAAGCAGTAATTTGGATAGATCACAATGTTTCCATCAGAGTACAATAGTATTTGGGGTTCTGACTTCAAAGTGTGTAAGTCTATATTTTTTATGTATCTTTGTAGATAGGCCACTTCTCCACAAAATGGAGTGGATCTTATACAGATTCTAAAAACGGATTAGAGCCATTTAAATCCAAGAAATATCTAAGCATTTTGAAGTAGAATTATGAGCCATGCAAAATGTTATCTTTTTGGAGACATGGGTTAAGTAGGATAAATGAAACAACCTGCTTATTTTTAAATGTTTAAAGTTCAGACCCAGAGAACCTCTTTTTAACCTTGCAGAATTAGGTGTCACATGGGCATGGATTTACATACCCTTCTTATCTTTTAAGTCTGAGCTAATAGCTACTATTTGATAAGAAAGCCAGTGCTCAAGCTGGGCAGGGTGGTGTGCACCTAAGATACCAAACCAGTATTTGGAGGCTGAGACAGGAGGATCATAGGTTCAAGGACAGCTTCAGCAAGTTGTGAGACTCATCAACCTAGCAAGATCCTGTTTCAAAATAAAAATAAAATAGGGCTGGGGGTGTATCTTGGAGGTAGAATGCCCCTGGGTTCAATCCCCAGTACCACATTAAAAAAAGGTTGGGCATGGTGGCACAGGCTTGTAATCCCAGTACTTGGGAGGCTGAGACAGGAGGATCACAGGTTTGTGGCCAGCTTCAGCTACTTAGTGAGGCCCTCTGCAACTTAGTGAAACCCTATTTCAAAATAAAGAATAAAAAAATAGGGCTGGGGGTGTAGCTCGGAGGTAGAATACCCCTGGGTTCAATCC
Source organism: Glis glis (assembly GCA_004027185.1). NCBI lineage: Eukaryota > Metazoa > Chordata > Mammalia > Rodentia > Gliridae > Glis > Glis glis. Next base: position 13,852 of record PVJS01040043.1, on the reverse strand, counting down.
CCAGTACTGCACCAAAAAAAAAAAAGCCAGTGCTCAGTTCTCTTCTTTCTGTGACAGGTTTTATGTATCTGTTTGCTCAGATACAGGGTAGATCTGGTGCTCTGGTTCAATCAGCTGGCTGGAGGGAGGAATAGACCACCATTCCCACCCATCGAGTGTACATTTTATGGATGCAGGTGACTTTCTGACATTAATTTTCTTTCCCCTTAGGTCTATGAAGGGCTAGACATCATCACCAACAAGGTTTCTGCCCAAGAGCAGAGAATCTGCCAGCACCACATGATCAGCTTTGTGGATCCTCTTGTGACCAATTACACGGTGGTGGACTTCAGGAACAAAGCAACTGCTCTGATATCCTTAAGGAAAGACAGCAGCCAGGTTTTTTGGGTACAAACAACCTAAGTCAAGAAAGAAGGCTGGGCTTGGTGGCGCACGCTTGTAATCCCAGTACTTTGGGAGGTGGAGACTGGAGGATCCGGGTTCGCGGCCAGCCTCAGCTCTCTCTCTCTCTCTCTCTCTGCCTGTCTCTCTCTCTCTCTACCTAGTGAGGCCCTCCGCAACTTCGTGAGACCCAGTTTCAAAATAAAGTATAAAAAATAGGGCCAGGGGTGTAGCACGGAGGTAGAACGCCCCTGGGTTCAATCCCTGGTACCGCAAAAAAAAAAAAAGAAAGAAGTTTTCTTTCTAGTGGCAGTTTCTTCTAATAGGGGCACCCAAGACCCAACTACCAATAGACATATTGCCATCACATCTGTATGGGTTGAAAGGTTAAGTGATGTTGCTGCTCAAAGTCTTGTCCTTAGGCTGCAGCATTAGCATACCTTTGGAAAATGAATCTTGGGTCCTGCTCTAGACCTACTCAATTAGAATCTGCAGTCTTATTGAGAGGCCCAGATGATTCTTATTTGAGAATTCAAATTAAGTCAGCATATTAAATTTTGAGAAAAACTGGTTTAGTGAGAAGAACACTGATTTAGGAATCAGAAAAATCTATGATCTAGTTCTAAAACTACCTCCTTTGATTATGTGAATTTTATCAGGTAAAGTGTACTTAACTGCACTGAGCTTTGGTTTCCTACCTTTAAGTGTGGCTACAAAATTAATTTATAAATATAGATGGGTTACAGTTAAAAGTACAAAGGAGCTGGGCGTGGTGGCGCACGCTTGTAATCCCAGTACGTGGGAGGCTGAGAAGGAGGATCTGGGTTCGAGGCTAGCCTCAGCTACTTAGTGAGGCCTTCCGCAACTTAGCGAGACTCTGTTTCAAAATAAAGAATAGAAAATAGGGCTGGGGGTGTAGCTCAGAGGTAGAATGCCCCTGGGTTCAATCCCCAGTACCGCAATAAATAAATAAATAAATAAATAAATAATTTTTAAAAATTTCAAAGGGATTATTGGGTAGGGAAGGACTAGAAAAAATAGTTCTAAATAAGACTAAGAAAATTTTGAAGAAAGAATAATATAAGGGGACTGTACTTATATTTGAAAATCTAGACTGCCTTTAACCTATGAACTGTCAGATAGTAAAACTTACTGAAAAGTCATAACAGTTATAATAGTATGGAATTTATATAAAGCTAGATAAATTTATGGTACAGAATAGAAAAATCATTTGCACATTCAAATGGATGTGTGTATTTATTTTTATAACCAAGGTGGCAAAACAATGGAGAGCCGAGCGTGGTGGAGAGCCGGGCGTGGTGGCGCACGCTTGTAATCCCAGTACTTTGGGAAGCGGAGACCCAAGGATCCGGGTTCGCGGCCAGCCTCAGTTCTTTCTCTCTCTCTCTACCTAGTGAGGCCCTATGCAACTTCGTGAGACCTGGTTTCAAAATAAAGTATAAAAAATAGGGCCGGGGGTGTAGTGCGGAGGTAGAACGCCCCTGGGTTCAATCCCCGGTACTGCAAAAAAAAAAAAAAAACAATGGAGAAATAATGAAGTAATTAATAAATTGTTCCTGGGACAGTTAATTGTTTTGGAAAAAAATAAAGTCTGTTCCTAGCTGGGCTTGGTGGCACACGTTGTAATTCCAGCTACTTGGGAAGTTGAGGTGGGAGTATACTATGTTCAAGGCAGATCTAGGCAATTTAAGTGAGACCCTGTCTCAAAGTAAATAAAAAGGTCCAGGGATGTAGCTCAGTGGTAGAGTGCCCCTGGGTTTAATCCCCAATATGACAAAACAAACAAACAAAGCTAGGTTCTCATATGTAACACTTTACATATTATATAATAAATTCCGGATAGATTTTGGAGATATATATATATATCCGGAATATATATATAAATAAAATGCAACTTTGAAACAAATGAGAATGTATATAATTGAGTAGTTACATGATTTTAGAGTTGGGAGAGGTTTTATTGATACTTTATTTAAAAAAAATAAATAAAAGGAAAATAATCTGGGCATGGTGGTGCATACCTGTAATCCCAGTACTTGGGAGGCTGAGACAGGAGGATTGCAGGTTTGAGGACAGTCTCAGCAAGTCGTGAGACTCTCATCAACTTAGCGAGACCCTGTTTCAAAAATTAAAATAGAGCTGGGCATGTGGTACATGCCTGTAATGCTAGTACTTGGGAGGCTGAGACAGGAGGATTGCAGGTTCGAGGCCAGCCTTAGCAACTTAGTGAGACCCTGTTTCAAAATAAAACATAAAATAGGGCTGGGGGTATAGCTCAGAGGTAGAATGGCCCTGGGTTCAATCCCTGGTACCAAAAAAAAAATAATAATAAAATAAAATTAGGGCTGGGGGTGTAGCTTGGAGGTAGAACACCCCTGGGTTCAATCCCCAGTACCACCACCAAAAAAAGAAAATAGCTAGGTTTAATATGTGAATTAAGACTTTGTATTGGCTAGTATGTATATCAACTAGAACATCTAGCTATGTGCCCTAGAAAAACTCTGGCCACAGGTATAGCAGGAGATAGGTTTTATCAGAACAGTATTGTAATCATAGTAAAAACTATAAACACCCAAATTCCCACTTACAGACGACTGTATACAATTTGCTTTGCTTTACCCTTATAAGTTCTTTTCAAAAGTGAAAAGTAAATTGCAGCAACGTGTATCAATCAACATGGAAGAATCTCAGGAACAATGAAATGGGGAAATTACAGAAGGATACATGTCTGTTCATGCTACTGTATGATACTGTAAAGGTTAAAAGACAGGCAAAACTAACCAGTACATACATATCCAGGATACAAACATACCAGTAATAATGTAAGAAAAGTGAGGAAATTATGAAAAACAAACTAGAAAACCAATGTTCCTTTTGAGAGGGGAAAATAAGGGTTGAAATGGGAATGAATACACAGGCTTCAAAGAAATTGGTAATACTCAATTTCTTACATTGGGTTTATGCTTTAAATTTCATAGTTTAGCCGGGCATGGTGGCGCACGCTTGTAATCCCAGTACTTTGGGAGGCAGAGACCGGAGGATCCGGGTTCGCGGCCAGCCTCAGATCTCTCTCTCTCTCTCTCTCTTTCTCTCTCTCTCTCTCTCTCCCCCTCCCCTGTCTCTCTCTCTCTCTCTCCACTTAGTGAGGCCCTCCGCAACTTCGTGAGACCTGGTTTCAAAATAAAGTATAAAAAATAGGGCCGGGGGCGTAGCGTGGAGGTAGAATGCCCCTGTGTTCAATCCCCGGTACCGCAAAAAAAAAAAAATTTTTTTTTCATAGTTTACATGTGTTACATATATTGTGTGTGTGTATATGTGTGTGCGTGTGTGTGTGTGTGTGTGTGTGTGTGTGTGTGTGTGTGTTACTGGGGTTGAACGTAGGGACGTTCTACCTCTGGGCTACACTCCCAGCCCTTTTTATATTTTATTTCGAAACAGTCTTGCTAGGTTGCAGAGTCTCACTAAATTGCTGAGGCTGGCCTTGAACCTGCAATCCTTCTGTCTCAGCCTCCCAAGTTCTGGGATTACAGGTGTGCACCACCACGCCTGGCTACATATGTTCTTTTGTATGTGTAGAATGTAAACACAATTTAAGAATAGACTACAAACAGGGGAAAATATTTGTAACATAGGAAAGACTATGGCTATTTTTTTTTTTTTTTTTTTGGTGGAGCTGGGAATCTAACCCAGGGCCTTACACATGCTATGTGAGCATTCTACCATTGAGCTATACCCCCAGCCCTAATATTTATAATATATGAAGAACTCTTGTGAATCAATATGAAAAATACATAAAGAACATGAGCAATAATTCACAAAGGAAGAACCACAAATGGTGATAACATGAAAAAGGTTTATCCTTGCTCTTAATTAGGATCATGCAAATCAAATGAGAGGGTTTTTTTTTTTTGCTTTCCAAATGGGCAGAGATTAAAATGGAAATAATAATTCATGCTTCACCTACTTTATAAGGCTGTTGTATCAGATGAGATAATGTATATGAAAGCCCTTTGCAAATTAATACATATCATCATATAATACATATCATTGTTACTATAAGACAGTTCACTTATTCAGAAAGAACTGATACAAAATGAAAAGCTTAACTAAGGTTTACAAAGGACAGAAGTAATGGGAAGACTTCACATAATCACTTAATAGGTTAGAAGATTTGTCAATTTTGGTAAGAACCTAGAATCAGAGTGTCAGACTAAAATTACCTTAAAAAGTATCCAGTCAAGCCGGACGTGGTGGCGCACACTTGTTATCCCAGTACTTAGGAGGCTGAGACCGGAGGATCCGGGTTCGCAGCTAGCCTCAGCTACTTAGTGAGGCCCTCTGCAACTTAGTGAGACCTGGTTTCAAAATAAAGAATAAAAAAATAGGGCTGGGGGTGTAGCTTGGAGGTAGAATGCCCCTAGGTTCAATCCCCAGTACTGCAAAAAAAAAAAAAAGTATCCAGTCAGACTTTTTGGTTAGTTTTGTGATACATCTCACTCTGTTGTCCAGACTGGCCTCAAGTCCTGGGCTTTAGTGAGCCTCCTGCCTCAGTCAACCGCTGCCACCGCCGCCTCCTCTTCCTCTTCCTTTTCTGGTGGTGCTGGGGACTCAACCAGGGCCTCACGCATGCTGGGCAGGCATTCTGCCACTGAGCTGCTTCCCCAGATCCTCAGTCAGCCTTCTAGATTTGACAGGTCAAGGTACTAAATACTGAGGCCCAGAAAGAAGAATTTTGCCCAGGATCAAAGTACTTTCATGGTCTGGGCAAACAAGTCCCACCTTCTCCCATCAAATACCATCTATTACATCTCCCTCCCTTTTTTCCATTTTCTCCTCTTCTGGTATCTCATCATTTCCCCCTTCTTTTCTTTTCCTTATTCCCTTTCCCTTTGTTAATTATGTAATTGAAGTTTTATTTTACTCTGTAATTATATGTTCTCTATACTTCAAGGGAGAATAGAGAATTTGTTTCTCTTTTTATTTTAATTTAATTTTTTGGTGCCAGGGATTGAGCCCATGGGCATTCTACCTCTGAGCTACACCCGTAGTTTTTATTTTTAATTGGGAAACAGGGTCTCACTGAGTTGCTGAGAGCATCTCTTAAGTTGCTGAGGCTGGCTTCAAACCTTCAATACTCCTGTCTCAGCCTCTCAAGTACTGGGATTACAGGCGTGCACCACCATGCCTGTCCTGTTTCTCTTTTTAGAAGAATAGACAGCTGGGTTTGGTGTCACACGCTTGTAATCCCAGTACTTTGGGAGGCGGAGACCGGAGGATCCGTGTTCGCGGCCAGCCTCAGCTCTCTCGCTGTCTCTCTCTCTCTCTCTCTCTCTCTCTCTCTCTCTCTCTCTCTCTCTCCTTAGTGAGGCCCTCCGCAACTTTGTGAGACCCGGTTTCAAAATAAAGTATAAAAAATAGGGCCGGGGGCGTAGCGCGGAGGTAGAACGCCCCTGCGTTCAATCCCCGGTACCGCAAAAAAAAATAAATAAATAAAGAATAAAAATAGGACTGGGAGTGAAGCTCAGAGGTAGAATGCCCCTGGGTTCAATCCCCAGTACCGCAAAAAGAAAAAAGAATAGACAGGGTTGGGGCTATAGCTTAGTTGTAGAGTGCTTACATGTGTGAGGCCCTGGGTTGAATCCCCAGCACTGCAAGTAAATAAAACAAATAGACAATGTTTTTTCTTTGTGATCCTTGACCGGTGACATCTTTATTTCCACCTCATTCCAACCCACCCCAACCTCTTAAGGGTTAGTGGGTTTCTGATAGAGGTGATCTATTTCTATGCCCACAGATTGTTTGGCAAGGGGAAGGATGTATGTATAAATGATTCCTCATCTGGATATTGAAAGTCTTTTTTTTTTTTGCGGTACCAGGGATTGAACCCAGGGGCGTTCTACTTCCACGCTACACCACCAGCCCTATTTTTTTTTTTATACTTTATTTTGAAACCGGGTCTCACGAAGTTGTGGAGGGCCTCACTAGGTAGAGAGAGAGAGAGAGAGAGAGAGAGAGAGAGACAGCGAGCGCTGAGGCTGGCCGCGAACCCGGATCCTCTGGTCTCTGCCTCCCAAAGTACTGGGATTACAAGTGTGCACCACCACGCACGCTTGTAAAGCCCTAGCTGGGCATGGTGGCACATGCTTGTAATCCTAGTACTTGGGAGGTTGAGACAGGAGGATCGCAGGTTTGCTGCCAGCCTCAGCTACCTTAGTGAGGCCCTCCGCGGCTTAGTGAGACCCTGTTTCAAAAATAAAGAATAAAAAGCCAGGTGTGGTGACACTCGTTTGTAATCCCAGTACTTTGGGAGGCAGAGACCGGAGGATCCAGGTTCGCAGCCAGCCTCAGCTCTCTCTCTCTCTCTCTCTCTCCGTATCTCTCTCTCTCTCTCTCTACTTAGTGAGGCCCTCCGCAACTTCGTGAGACCCGGTTTCAAAATAAAGTATACAAAAATAGGGCTGGGGGTGTAGCGCGGAGGTAGAACGCCCCAGGGTTCAATCCCCGGTACCACAAAAAAAAAAAAGAATAAAAAAATAGGGCTGGGGGTGTAACGTGCAGTTAGAATGCCCCTGGATTCAATACCCAGTACCTCAAAAAAAAAAAAAAAATGAAGCAAAGCCCTTGTTAAAGTAGATAATTATCTGTTCAACAGAGAGTCCAAAGAGAAGAATTCAGAGTAGCAGGATGTAAAAACAATAGTGACTAACATAAATTGAGTGCTTACTATTTTTCAGGCTTTATAGTGGGGGCTTGATATGCATTGTTACATTTAATGTTTTTGTGTGTATGTGTGGTACTGGGGATTAAAACCCAGTGGCATTCTACCTCCAGCCCTATTTTATTTTTTATTTTGAAGCTGGATCTTGCTAAATTGCTGAAAGTCTTGGTAAGATGCTAAGGCTGGCCTTGAACCGGGATCCTCTTGTCTCAGCCTCCCAAATACTTGGATTACAGCATGCGTCACCATGGCTGGCTACATTTAATGTTTATAAGAATTCATGGGGATTTTGTAGGTGAGAAAATTGAAGCTCAGATAGGTTGAATAACTTGCCCAAGTACTGGACCCTGGAAGTCAAAGTCTGTTTGTCTCAGAAGTTGTGCTTCTTAGTGTATCTGGTGAGATATGTAGTGGCTAAAATGTGCACTGTTACCACATAATGGTAGAAGACTTAGTCTAAGAACTTTGGCCTAAAACACCAGCTTAGAAGGCATAGCCACATGCTGAATGTCACCTGGGTGGCTTCCTGAGCAGCTGAAACTTGGTTCCATGAAAGTCCTTGTGCTCATGCTTGAGAAACTGACTTTAAATACCAATAAAATTTTGAATTTTAAGCTGAACACAGTGGCACACACCTGTAATCCCAGTACTTGGGAGGCTGAGACAGGAGAATCACAGATTTGAGGCCAGCCTCAACAACTTAGTGAGACACTGTCTCAAAAAAATAAATAAATAAAAAGGGCTGAGGGAGGGGGGTATAAATCAATTGTAGAGCACCCTGGGTTCAGTCCCCTGTGTGTGTGTGTGTGTGTGTGTATGTGTGTGTGTGTGTGTGTGTGTGAGAGAGAGAGAGAGATATATGTGTAGTTGGGTGTGTGTGTGTGTGTGTGTACACACACACATACTCTGAATTTTAGCAGCGAGACCTAGAAAGTGCTAAAACTAGAAGGTATTACCATTATACATTTGTCTCTGGTTTATGTGAGTCCCTCCAGGACCAACTGAAAATGATTCTGAGAACTTATGGAAAACATTCAAGACTGGTATCAATTCATTTTGGTTTCTGCCCTTTTACCTCTGCTCTGCAGACAAACGAATGTACCTTAATACTCTCCTTCCCAAGTGAGTCAGGCTTCTCTCTCTTTTTTTTCCCCTGTGGCGATAGGGATTGAACCCAGGGGTGCTCTACCGCCGAGCTACATCTCCAGCCCTTTTTAATTTTGAGACGGTCTTGCCAAGTTGTCCAGGCTAGCCTCGAATTTACAGTCCTCCTGTCTAAATCTCCCGAGTATCTGGGATCACAGGCATACCCTACTGTGCCTGGCAGGAGTCTCTTCTCAATATTAAATATCATGATCTTTCTTAATGTTCACATTGAAGATATATTTGCTCGAGACAGAATTCCTATTGTTGTGGGAGGAACCAATTATTACATTGAGTCTCTGCTCTGGAAAGTTCTTGTTAATACCAAGGTATGTTTAGTTCACTTGTAACTTACTAGAGAAATGAATTCCTCTTTCATGCCAGCTAATTTTAGTGGGAAGAAGGTTGACTCTAGCCTATTTCTTATACTCAGCAACTGTAATTTTCCTACTTAATATTCTGAAGCAAATACCACCTCCAATGTGAAGTATCCTCCTCCAGGCTGGCCTGAGGGCAGGGGCTGTGTGTGGGAAAAATTCTCCTGCGCGTATTAATTAGCATCTCCATGTAAGTTAACAGTACATTAGTCTGATTCAGCATTTCCTGGCTGGCAGCACATATCTGTGCCAGAGAGATGTCCAACACTGACCTTCCTTATGGAGATGCTACAGCGTAGGGTGAGACTTTCCAAATGGTGATATGCTGGCAATATCGGTCCACTCTTTGGTCACTCTTGCTGAGAAGACCAGCTTCCTGGATATGTTAAAATAAATGTGGTTGGCCCAGTACCTGTTTGTACTTACGACAAGGAAGCAGAGTAGCCGAGTACTTCCTCATGCAGTAAGCCCTCCTTCCTCTTTGCCGTGGCCTCACAGCACTTACCACAGCGTATTGGAATTTTGGTTCTATTATCTTGTCTTTCACTATATGGCAAGATCTGATTCATCTCTACTCTGTATTCCTAATGCTTAGCAAAGTGCCTGGCACATATACTGTCTCAATATTTATTGAATTGTTGAATTACATTTGCTCTAAACCTTCACTTAATAGCCCCAGGAGATGGGCACTGAGAAAGCTGTTGACCGGAAAGTAGAGCTCGAAAAGGAGGATGGCTATGTACTCCACAAACGCCTAAGCCAAGTGGACCCAGAAATGGCCGCCAAACTGCACCCGCATGACAAGCGCAAAGTGGCCAGGTAAGAAAGCCGGGGCCTGCTGCCCTCGAGTCCTTTAGAGCTGGGGACAGGGAGAGAGGCTTGGTCCAAGCAGTTAGTGGAGATTAATATGTTGCTCTAGCTCAGCAGGTTGAGAGGCCCTGAGTTACTGCCTCAGTCCAACTCCCTCAGTAAATAGTTGCACCCTACTTTGTTGTTACATTTTAAATGCATAGTACAATATCATTTTTCCCTAGGGCCTATGTAATCTTGCTTCATTTTCTATTTGATCTTTGCTTGTATAACAGTTTTCATATAAAGTTTTTCTGGCACGCGGTCCGTTTACATTGTGATTTGGATTTCATAATTGATTGTGCAATGCTGAGTTCTGCCCCAGCAGCGTTCCCAGTGGGAGGTGGATTTTATAAACTGTCTCATAGATCAGCTCACCTTTGCACAGGGAGACTCTCCTGAAGGGAAGAGAGTTGGTGAATGAACTCATAAGGTCATGTCTTCTTAGGTTGTTTTGGAATTGCAGGCTTATGTGTTAGCTTTATTTTTCTACCTTGTTGGGCATGATTACAACATCTGGCAAAGTAGAACATCTAATGCAGAACTTACTATATGAATGGTTATACTGATTAAATATAATAATATCTGGTATTGATAGGGGTTATGAAATATTCTACTCAAATGATTTTTCTAGACCAGTGTTTCTTAATCCTTGTTTTCATCATTCTGCCCCCCTCCCTGGAGCTTTTACAGTATTTTTTTTCCCTAATTGTAACCTTCTCTCCTCCCTACTGAAACTTCACTCTAAAAAGTAAGGTCTTTCAGATAGGGTTGTCCTTTGGAGAGCCACATATCATTGTCAGTTTTTTACCCCTTTAAAGTCAATATTGTCCTGGAAAGAATGCATATTCTAGATTAATCAAGTTTATACTTTGCAGTATCCAAACATTTTATTTTAGGCATTTTAATAGTTTAATAGTTCTTATAAAACTCGGGAACATTATGATAAATGTGTGTGAAATGTGTGTGTGTGGTAATAGGGATTGAACCAGGGGCATTCTACCTGTGAGCTACACCCCCACCCCTATTCTGCTTTTTACTTTGAAACAGGGTCTCACCAAGTTGCAGAGGGCCTCGCTAAGTTGCTGAGGCTAGCCACGGACCTGTGATCTTCCTGTCTCAGCCTCCCAAGTACTGGGATTACAGGCATGCACCACCACACCCGGCTCATTTTTGTATTCTTTTGTGACATGATTCTAGAGCTTGGTCTTTCTTATTCTCTCGTTTGACTAGTCACTTCTTTCTTTCTTATCACCTCTTCTTATTTTGCTGCTTCTGAACTAGTAATAAGCTTGAGAATTGTGCCTTGGTGAGTAAGAATCACTCAGTTGCAAGCAAGAGCTCTAGAGTTTTTCCTTGAGAAGGAAGACTTTTTTTTTTTTTTTTTTACAGTACTGGGGATTGAATCCAGGGCCCTGTGCATGCTGGACAATCACTCTGCCACTGAGCCATACCCCAACCCTTCTTTAACTTTTATTTTTGAGACAGTCTCACCAAGTTGCCCAGGCTAGCCTCAAACTTGCAGTCCTCCTGCCTTAACCTCTCAAGTAGCTGGGATTACAAGAGTGTGCCACATGCCTGGCTGAGGATCTTTTTTTCATCTTTTGGGCTGAGTCTGTAGTCTAACCTCTAGATACTGAAATATCCCTTATATTTGTGCCCTTTTCTTTTTTCATTTTTTTTTTAACATACTGGGGATTAAATCCAGGGCCTCACACATGCCAGGCAAGTGCTTTACCATTGAACTACATCCCCAGCCCTCTGTTAAACCTTTTTTCTCTTCATAGATCCTCTTTGAATGACCATTAATACTTAAAGACAAGGGGTCTCTACTCTTGTGTTAGCGTTTCGGGAAATGGAGTTGGGTCAGGAAGGGAAAGATCACTTTCCAGCTGATGAGTTGCAATCACCCAGAGTGGTAGAGTGTAGGCTTGGGAGTTCAGTTACCTGTGCTGCATAATATAACAGATAGACATAGAAGGGGATGGTTCTTTCTTCAGTGATCTTTGTGCTAGTAGAATACTGGATTAGCCAGGAGCATTCTTCATTAATTTTAGACATATTTAAAAAGAAAGTTGATGAGCTGGATATACAGCATACTTTTGTACTGTGGGAAAGGCACTCCAGCGAGACCAGACTTGTTGGCTTGTGCAAACTGTCCCAAACAAGCTCTTTCACTGCTCACTTGAAAGTGAGTGAGCCAGTGAGTCCCGTCCTACTTAGGTAGAAGAAACCTGTTTAACTGATTTCTGAACATGTGTTTAGAAGAATAGTATTTCTCACTTTACCTAGAGTTTTCTTTAGAACTCTTTCTGAGTAGCTCTAGGATTGGAGTAACTCTACACCTTCTTGTTTTGACTTATGCAGGAAAAATAAAAATGAGGCTTTTTATAATATATAGCTTTTCTCCTTGTTTCACTTGAGAATGAACATTTCCTAATGGTTTCTATGGGTTCCCCTACCCTCTTTGAAACAACTTAGGAGCTTGCAAGTGTTTGAAGAAACAGGAATCTCTCATAGTGAATTTCTTCGTTGTCAACATGCAGAGGAAGGTGGTGGTCCCCTTGGAGGCCCCCTGAAGTTCCCTAACCCTTGCATCCTCTGGCTTTATGCTGACCAGACAGGTAAAAGTCCTTTGATGTCCATCAGAGGTAGAATTTAGGAGAATCTAAGTTACTGTGTATAAAATGCTTAGAACCATGGGTGGCTAATAATAAGCACTAAACTAGTGTTAGCCATTAAGTTGTATTATTATTATTATTAATGTTATTATTTTATTATTATTTTGTGATTGTGGTATTGGGGATGGAACCCATGTGCATTCTACTGTGAGTTACAGCCCAGACCTATTTTTTATTTTTTATTTTGCAACAGGGTCTTACTAAGTTGTTGAGGCTGGCCTCTAACCTGTGACCCTTCTATCTCAGCCTCCCAAGTACTGGGATTACAGGTGTGTGCGAGGGCCACCTTGCCCAACACATCACTGTTATATTTGTTGACTTAGGTGTAGTGCTATTCTCCTAAGTATCTCTCTGGAAAGGCAGAAAGGGTAGTACTGGTACTAGGATAAGATACCAGGGGTGGGATAGGATGGGATGGATGGAATTGGAGAGAGACTGCTGTCCAGGGAATTCCATAGGAGAAAGAAAAGGAAGGTTTAGCCAGGTGTGGTGGTATACACCTATAATCCATTTCTTGGGCGGCTGAGACAGCCAGATCACAGGTTCAAAGCCAGCCTCCGCAACTCAGTGCAGCCCTCAGCAACTTAGTGAGAGCCTATTTTCAAATAAAAGATAAAATAGGGCTAGGGATGTAGCTTGGAGGTAGAATGCCCCTGGGTTCCATCCCCCCCCCCCCGAAAAAAAAAGGAAGGTTTACTGTGAAAGGAGGTCTGATCTCAGGGTTGACTAGAGGCTGGATCACTAATTATTTTAGAAGCAGTAGACCTGAGAAGTGGATATGATATATTAGCTAGCTAACCTGTTGGTGTTTTTGTTTCTAATGTATAATATGCCCTGTGATAGTACTAACTTATTCATCCAAAAAACATTCAGTAAGCATTCAATGAAGTGCCAAGTATTTTGTGTTGTACTTGGGTTTAAGAGATGAGTAAGAGACAATACCTGCTTTTTGTTGTTGTGGTGGTGGTGTTGGGGATTGAACCCAGGGCCTCATGCACGCTAGGCAAGTGCTCTACCACTGAGCTACATCCCCAGCTCAGTGCCTCTTCTTAAGGACCTCCCAGTTTAGTGGAGCAAGAGGAAAGAGATGGATACTACAATGTGATAAATGCTGGACTAGATGCATTCAGAGCATTGTGGAGACACAGAAGGGATGACGAGCATTCTCTGGGGGGTGTTGGGCCATTTTGCAAAGGTAACCGATGGGCTAGGATGGGAAGATGAGATTATTATGTAGATAGGTAGTATAGTGATCAATAGCACAGGCTCTAAGGCCCTCTTGCTCCACCATTTTCTAGCTATGTGAGTTAAGACTAGTTTACATTTCTGTGCCCCAACTCTTATAAAATGGAGATAATAATGGTTCACATCTCCTAGTATCATTGAAGATTAGATGAATTAATACATACAAAGTTGTGGAAGTAGGGGAATAGCTCAGTGGTAGAGTACTTGTCTGGTTTGCACAAGGCCCCAGGTTTTATTCCCAGCAATGCAAAATAAATGAATGAATAAGTAAAATACATATAAAATACTCGGAATGTGCCTTGGCACATGGTAAGTCCAATAAATGCAAAGTTTTTAGGAAGATAAGAAAAAAGGCCGGGCGTGGTGGCGCATGCTTGTAATCCCAGTACTTTGGGAGGCGGAGACCGGAGGATCCGGGTTCGCGGCCAGCCTCAGCT
>PVJS01040042.1:0-18632 GCA_004027185.1 Glis glis | reverse complement strand
TTTTTTTTTTTTTGCAGTACCGGGGATTGAACCCAGGGGCATTCTACCTCCGAGCTACACCCCCGGCCCTATTTTTTATCCTTTATTTTGAAACTGGGTCTCACGAAGTTTCGGAGGGCCTAAGTAGCTGAGGCTGGCCGCAAACCTGGATCCTCCGGTCTCCGCCTCCCAAGTACTGGGATTACAAGCGTGCGCCACCACGCCAGGCTCCACTACTTTATTCTTCATTGTAATGGCCAGTCAAGCAAGGTTCTAATGTCTAATCATGTCTAAATTACTAGTGTTTAGTGATGGGATGGGCTACTAAAGTCCTTACAAATTTGGTTCCAGATAGACAAAGGTAAGCCATCACCCAATACCCAGAAAAAATAATCTATTTATCCTTAAAAAATATATTAGGTGACAATTATATCTTTCATTTTAATAGAGGCCTTGAAAGCTAAAGCCAAACTGCTGTGTTGTCAAATTGAATTTATATATAAGTTTCAGAGGTTATGACCATTTTAGGAGACAGTCTGGTTATCAATAGGAGACAGTCTCATTCTTAGGAGAGTATTTGTTAGAAAGAGGCTAGGTCCCTGGAAAGAAGAAGTGTCCCAAGGATTCTCTGCCAAGACTTGTTATTTTTTATCTTCATTCTGATGGATCTTAAATTGTCTCAAAATTATTTGCTTCTTTGTCAGTGATTGGTAGAAAATTGTAGTTACTGTACCAAGCAAGTTATTTAACTTTTATTTCCTCATCTATAAAGGGGATCACAATTCTGACTTAATTGGGTTCTTTGGAGGATTAAGGGATGTGGTTTCTGCAAAGGTCAGAACAAAACCTGGTACGTAGTAGGGACTCCCTGTTGGTGGCTCCTCTTGCCCTGTCTTTTAGCATCCCCTTTTTGGCTGGTATCCCACTGTCTCCGCTCCTGTCCTTTTTGTCACCTATTCTATTAAATCGAGGGCCAGAGGTCATGCTGGAGCACATCAAAAGGATCTCCTTCCTCTTTAGAGCTCTAAGATATTCCCTGGCCACCTAGGGTCTGCTTGTCACAACATGGCTCCTCTACCTCAGCAGTGCTTATACACGTTGTGAAACTATCTCATCTTGGGATAGGGTACATCGGGAGCTATGTAGATTCAATTTAGTCATTCTATTTTCCCTACTATGTGAAGACATACATATCTTCTTACTTCCAAACTGACAGAGTTTGATAGTCTAACCAAAGCATTCAATTTAACCCAGGTAAGGATTAGTGACTTCTGGATAATTGGGACTCTGATGTTTGGCCTGATTTGAAGGAGGGCTCTAATAGCAAAACATTTTAGAATAGGAAAGTAGGAAAACAGTCTATAGTAGATGTGATATAATTATAGCTAGAAAAGATCTGAGAAGTTCTCTGGCTTAATTTCTCGTTTACATAGATGAAACTGAAACCCAGAGAGGTCAGGGAAGCTTTCCAAGGTCACTCAATGAATTAAATTGGGCCGGGCGTGGTGGCGCACGCTTGTAATCCCAGTACTTTGGGAGGCGGAGACCAGAGGATCCGGGTTCGCGGCCAGCCTCAGCTCTCTCTCTCTCTCTCTCTCTCTCTCTTTATCTCTCTCTCTCTCTCTCTCTCTCTCTCTTTACCTAGTGAGGCCCTCCGCAACTTCGTGAGACCTGGTTTCAAAATAAAGTATAAAAAATAGGGCCGGGGGTGTAGCGCGGAGGTAGAATGCCCCTGGGTTCAATCCCTGGCACACAAAAAATAAATAAATAAATAAATAAATAAAAATAAATTGGGAGGTGAGACTAGCACCGATTCCTAGTGTTGTGTTTTTCTCTGCACTCCTTTGTCTCTCAGAAGCAGACGCTTTCTTGCTTGGTGGACACATAGGACTCCTCAGCTCACAGGACAGGGGGCAACTCAATACTTCTGTCCTCAAATCTCCATGACTCTGGCCTTTGTCCCTCATATCTTCTGTCTTATTCAGAGAATCAAATACCTAAAAGCTCCATGCCAGTAGTATGTTGCTCATTGAGAGATACTGTAAACATGTTAGACTTAATTAATGATAAAATTATAGAGATTCAGGATTCATCAGATATATATTGAACACATGTCAGACATTGTGCTAGTTGCTATGGATACAGCAATGGACAATATATAGTTTCTGCCACGAAGAAGCTCACAGTCTAGTGGGGGAAAGAGATTCATAAGTAAATAATTATAATTCAAATAAATATTACAACTTCACAATGTAAGCAGGATTCATTTATAATGGTTTGAGTGTAACTGGGAAGGATGTCTGGATGTGTTTTTTGAGTATTATTTCATTATATCAAGATGCCTACATTAGAGTATTATTAACCAATTCATTTTAACCTCTCTAGTCTCCCTACCATTTAACATAAACTTATATCTCAGTATTTAATTTACAGAATATTCAAGTGGAACATTCAGCCAGAAGATAAAAGAGCATGATCGCCCAAAGATGGATACAGAGACATTTTTGTATAATTTTTTGGTGAGAGAATTTGCATGTTTTTAGTTGTATGGGGACTAGCTGGGTTATGTTGGGTGGAAGCAAGCTTTTGTCATTTATTTAGCAGCTAACTAAGGTTAATAAATAAGCTAAATAAGTGTGTGAGTGCCGCGTTGACAAGGGTTGGACTGTGATGACTGCATGGGGTGGCAAATGAGCTAGGTTGGGAAATGCATTTCCCAGAATTCCCTTGCCTGTGTGGTTCCTGTTTGGGAAAACTGGGAGACAGGGAAGGCGGAGTGCAGCAGCGTCCTGTCTGCTCTGAAGTTTAGTGAAGGTGTCCGGCACCACTGCAGCCCACACACACAGTAGCTGATTTGCAGACTTGTGTTGTGAATGTGATGCAGCTAAGGAACCCACAACCCCTCCAGCCCCACTGTTCAGTCTCCTCTTTTAGAGTCAACTTGGAGCAGGTGTAGCTCCAAGGTGAAAGACACCATCTTTTGCTGACTGGTTGCAGGGTGCAACCCACAGATGCAGGCTTCAATTTGTCTTCACACCCTCCCTCTTCACTCATCTTTTCTTTCTGATTGTCTGCTCTGCTGACCCACAATGAGTTCAAGACCAGACTTCTTTGCTAGTGTTCATGTAGTATAAATTCTAATCTTTATCATGAATCCATCATTCCATACCACTCATAGTGTTTCTGTTTCTTTGAAGGAATCCCTCCTGATTCAAATGAAGACTCAAATATTTGTAATAACTAAATTTCACACTTTTTAGTTTTAGTCCAAACTATGAGGTTCTTTTTAGAAATTTATTATGGAACTAATACATTTCATATTCTTTTGCGTTTCATGTCCTTTACAAATTTGGTGAGCATGTGATCTATATTTTCATCCACATCATATATAAAAAGTTGGACTCATTAGCACAGTTTTGGTATGTGTCATAAAACCATAATTATCACTTGATTCACTTATATTTCTTCATCTCTCTCACAAAGACTAATGAGAAAATTTGTCAAAAACTTTGATCATGTTGAGATATGCTATATTTCTCATGTTTTTATAGGTTATAATTTTGTCTGTGAGATAAAAAGTTACTCGGACTTAAATAGTTCTTTAAAAAACCAATCTTTTAAAAAATAAAAAAGAAAGAAAATCCTAGTGACCCAATTAATGATCTGTTATTATATCCCTTTATGATTTGTAGTTGTATCTTGCTCAAGAATTAGCATCCAATTCCCTGGTGTGTGGTTTGTATAGTCCATACTTCATTCACTACTCCCTTACTTGAAAATTAAAATGGCATTTATATATCTTAAATATTTTGGAATCTTTCCTAGCACCAAACATCATCACCAGTACATGCTTCCCCTCCCACCTCTGGAATGTATTTTGGTTAAAACAACAGACCTTAACTTATTTAGAATATTGGAATACTTGTTTATGATATTTTTCACCCCTCCTGGGCTGACTGATTTTAATTGTATCCTTTTCAGTTTGAACATGGCTTTCTTTTACAGAGAAGAAGAACTAAAACTTGGAGTTAAGAAATTTGCTTTTCTCTGTAGACCAAGAACTTCTATTATCAGCTCACTCTTCCAACATTGAGAGCTTTCTCCTTTTATTTTATAATTTTGGTACAGTGTGACAGTTGCCCAATGTCTGTCCAGAAATTCCATGAGCTACATGAAATATTGATTTCTTCCACTGATTTTTTTCTTTCTTTTCTTAAGAGCAAATATATTTTTAAAATTTAAACCCACCTAATGGATTTATGATCTGTACTTTTCTGGTATTATAACATTAATATTTCCTGAGCAATGTGATAAAAAATAAAAACAGTAAAGAAAATCACGTAAGTTTCTATTTTGAATATAGCAATGCCCCGCATTACATTACTCAAAAAAAGTTGGAAGGGAAGTTATTTATAGAAAAATATATATACACACACATATATGTGCATCTTTTTAATTACCCTTTTAAAATTAATACTCTGCGAATGAAATAAAATTGGAAGTGTCTACGTCTTCCATCCTCCATGTCTACATTTTTCAATCTAGGGCATTCTAGACAGGAAGAGGCATAGAGTTTTTCAAACTTACCTATGCCAAGGATCACATGGGTTGCTTGTTCGACATTACTGATTTCCAGGACCCTTGGAAATTCTGCTTCTTTGGGTTTAGGGTGGGCTTAGAATTCTACATATTTAACAGGTGATTGTGAGCTTGGGAAACAATGGAAAGAAGAATCCATTACTTTAAAATTATCCTGACCTGTGTGTGAATTCAGGCTCTAAGTCTTATCAGCTGTTGAATTCAGACACATTACTTAACCTCCTTGAAAATAAATTTCCTCATTTCTAAAGGGAGAATGTTGACATTTTCCAAAATGATTTTTTGTTGTTGTTGCTGGGGATTGAACCAAGGGGTAGCCTACCTCTGAGCTACACCCCCAGGCCTATTTGATTTTTTAAAAAATTTTGAAACAAGGTCTCACTAAGTTGCTGAGGCTGGCCTAAAACCTACTATCCTCCTGCCTCAGCCTCCCAAGTATTGGAATTATAGGTGTGTGCCACCATGCCTGGCAATGGTTTTTATGTGGAGTCAGTTATATAAAATGCAAAAATGTAGCTATTCCAAGTGCTACTATTATTGAAAACTTGGATTTTTTTCTTTTAGTTTTTTTCACTTTTAGTTTTGCTGGAAGAGAAAATATTAAAATGCTGAAATGAAACATATGCAAATATTCAAATTCTCTTTCTCAATGTAAACAATAGTATAATAAATTATTCATTTATAATATGCTTGAGGCATAAAGGATCCCATTTAGATGATTGGTAAACCAAGTAGTGTTGTTATCTTTCAGCTATTCGAAGGTAACATCAAAATTGGTATGTTTTCATTTTATTAAAAGCAAGATAACATAATTTTTGGTAATATTTTTCTACACACACACACACACACACACACACACAATCTCTCTCTCTTTTTCTCGGAAGTTCTAATGCCCTTTAACTCCTTAAAACAGGGGTTCTCAAAGTGTGGTCACTGGCCTAGCAACATCAATACCATCTGGAAACTTCTTAGAAATGCAAATTCTCAGTCCCTGCCTCGGATTACTAAATCAAAAATTTGAGGTGAGGCCAGGCACTACAACTTGCATTTCAACAAGGCCTCTTGGTGATCCTAATGTAAGCTTAAATATGGGAACTGCTAGTCTAAATTCAACTTCTCATTAATCTGTCTACCAACGCCCCCCCCCCCCCAGTGTTCCTGATACTTAAAGGAAACATTATCCTCCCAGATCTTCAGGTCAAAAATGTTGGAGTCATCCTTGAATTTTATGTTCTGTGTAGCCCATATCCAATAGAAAATCCTGATTGTTTTTAACCTCTAATCTCTAGAGTATCATCATTTAACAATTCAAGTCACTATTTCTCATGCATGCATTATTGCAACCTTCTAATGAATCTCCCTGCTTCCACTCAATTCCTACAGATTGTCCTCTACCATGAAGCAAGAGTGACACTTTTTAAACAGAAGTCTGATTATGTTACTTGTACTGAATTGTCTATTGGCATATTAGCACCACACTGTACTTTTTTAAATACCCTCTGTTGTATACTAGAAGCTAGAAACCTGGGAATTACAATTCCTAGAATTCTTATCACTGAAGTTTTTGATTAGCCAGGCATGGTGGTGCATATCTGTGATCCAGCTACTGGGGAGGCAGAGGCTGGAGGATCATAAATTCAAGGTCAGCCTGGACAATTTAGCAAACCCTATTTTTTAAAGTTCTAGATTAATTGCCAACAGCAGGAGATGTTGTAGGGGCCTCAAGGACTTTTCTTTGAACCACCTGCTTCTGTGCTGCTATTTTTCCAGACATTTCTAAAATTTCCATAACTTCTTAACTCCCTGAAATTTTATAATAAACCTAAGAACTGGTAGGCAGCAGTCCTCTGGTCTTCATTCTCTAACCTTGCCAGTGATTTTTGTAACACTCATTCTCCTGTATAGATTTCTATGTTTCTGACAGAACACTAATTGTTCTGAACAACATGTTTATTAGTTTCCCATCTCATTCAGAGTAAAGTTCCTTGGTTGCCCACAAGGTCCTACACAATGCACCCCCCTTTACTTCTTGGATCTCAAATTCCTACCATGCTCTGTGGCATCCACTCAGCTCCAGGCAAGTGGTCTTGCTGCTGTTCCCCAAGCTAGCCAGGTATTTTCCCATCTCAGTGCCTTTGGACTTTCTGTTCTTTCTGCCTAGAGCACCTGTCTTCCAGAGAGCTGTCCAGCTTACTCTCTCATCTCCTTTGAGTTCTTTGCTCAAATCCTATATTTTCAAAGAGGACATTCCTCTGACCACCCAATGTAAAAGCATAGAGCATGTGAGGTAGGTAGTGGAATTATCTCCATTTAAAATATGGGAAAATGTGCAACCAGGAAAAGAAGCTCATCAGAGTCTCATGGTTTTTAAATGTTAAACCTAAAATTTGTCTCATCCAAAGAAAGGGACTAGACAAATATCTTGAAGAAAGCCTTCGTGTTGATGTTGTAGCGATGGTGGATGATTTCAACTCTCTTTAAAGAAGATCAGTTGGGACTGTCCAATTATAGGAAAGCCACTAGAGATTGAGTGACTGCTGTTATAGATTTCACATTTATTATGTTCTCTGGGAAGTTAGATTATATCAGATTTTTTTTCTTGCAGAGACAGGACAGAATAAAAGAAATCTCATTTTTTCTTTTGAATAGAATTTTACTACCCCAAATTCTGGTAAGGACATTCAGGACAATCTGCATATTTCCTATTATTAGCATGTTATAATGATAGACTTGTCTTTGATAGGATTACACAACTTGTTCATCCTTAGTTCACAATATGCAGTATTAAGGGATTTATTTACTATTAGAAAACAATGGGAAAACAGGAATTTAAGTTTATAAAAATAATGAAATGGATTTAATATGGTAATAATGTGCCAATAGTTTTCATTAATTCCTTTTTAGGATATATTGATTATTTAATTATGAATGCATGGCCAAAAGGGAGTGGTAAGAACAATTCGATGTAGAAAACTTCCTGGTTTTTAGTATGAAGAGTAAAAGTAAATCAACTGGAGCCAGGGTAATATTGAAAAGGCTTGGCAGAGCAGACTAGAAAACTAAAATGGATCTAGACATCTCTGTGACCTGGGCTATTTAGCCATAGGACTGTGCTCTGCTTTTAAAGAAAACAACAAAATCTAAAAAGAACAAAAATAAGATAACTCTTTTAAAGAAAAATGGATGGAACAATTCAGGAATAAATGTAGTTGGAAATGGCAAAGAAAACACAAAGGACAAAATTGTCCTTTATCCAATTTAAAGAGTGAAAAACAACTGGTAGTGTGCTGAAAGTCTTTACTGGAAGATATTTGAAGAGACAAAATTGAAGGTTGAAGTTCTGGTCACAGTTCTCCTGGAAATGGGCTTTATATAATATCTGGGCATAGAAAAAGAAAAAAAGCATCCATGGCTGGCTTTTTTGTTGTTCCCTGTATACCTTAAATTACAGGTTTTGGGTTTTTCCCCCCTCTAAGGTTCCATAGTGACACTAGACAGTTTCCATAGTTAGGTTTAGATTAGGAAAGCAAGTGCTAACTTTTCCTATTTCTAGTTTTTCTCCCCATTAATTTATTCTGTGGCATTCAGTGTAATCTTTACCAAAGTAAATCTCATTATGTCCTTTCCCTGGTAAAAGCCATTCAATGACACTCCATTGACTACATAGCAATTCCTGAAGTCTTTTCCAATAACTGCCATAGGGTATTAGTAGATCTTAAAGACAGGATGTGGACAATTCTAAGTTGAGATCAGCACTTTTTTTGCAGTAGGTCTTCTCAAGATCTTTAGTGCTGTTGATCTCCATGATTCTCCTAGACTGGGAGGGCTATAATATGCAAAGTTTCCCAAACTTATTTGATTTAGGGGACCAATTTCTTTTTTGTGGAGTATCTTGCAGGATTAATTTGGAATGGAATATGTGTTTAGAAATGCTGGTTTATAATGTAGCACAAAGTTGTGAGCAAAGTAAAGAGTGAGTGGAATGGTCTGGAACTATCTACTTTTAGTTTGCATTTCCCTGGCACACTATGCCTTCTTTCTCTTCTGTATTGTATATACTGGAAATTCCCCCCAATCTCCCCTTCACCTCAACCTTTCCCAGTCAATCTGAATAATATCTACTCATCATTTTGGCCTCGTCATGAGAATCACCTTTTTACCAGTAATTTCCATATCTCTGACTTTGTAATTATTCCCTTTCCTTTGTAGACATGGTTAACTGGTAATACTAGTTTACATCAATCATTCCTCTGAATTAAGGTTTGAGTGGAAGGAGAAAAGGAGCTAAGAAGAGTTTGTCAACTCAGGTTCTAGGAAAATCACAGATCTGGTTGCTCTCTTATTTTTGCAGGAGTAAAAAGAAGGAAAAAGGACCTAGAGAATAAATTCTACAGAATAAAAGATGAATGTTAATTTGCATAATAAATAGGAAGAACATACTTTTGGAAACAATTTATTAAAATACATAAGTAAATTTTACTTGTTATACATTTTATTTCTGAATAATGTAAAAATATCTTGGAAAGAGGATGCTATATGCAATAAGGCAAGTTTTTATGGTACACAAAATGCAAAATGCTAGCTAACATAGCTAGCATATACACTTGAAATTGAAAATAAAACATAAAATGCAAAAAGAAAAAAACTTATTTGGGGAAAATATTAAGATATTTCCTAGAAAATGGAAGAAACTAAAATAAATAGTGATAGTCAAAGAGAAAAGTATAGCTATGAGGGCTCAAGGATAGATATTTAGGCTAAAGATAATTTATGTTCCTAAAGATGAGCCCAGAATAAAGGAAACAGAAGTTAAGATCCAAAAATGAAGTAAGAGAAGCTAAAGAGATACCTCATAGTGTATGCAAAAGGAAATTTCTGCAGAATTTTCTGACAAAATGTCAGAAATTTCTGACAAAATGAAGGAGAGAAGATTATTTTGAAACCATGTCCTAAGCTGGGTGTGGTGGCACACACCTGTAATCCCTCCTGGGAGGCTGAGACAGGAGGGTCATAGGTTTGAGACCAGTCTCAGCAACTTAGTGAGACCCTTTCCAAAATAAAAAAGGGTTGGGGTGTAGTTCAGAGGTAGAATGCCCCTGAGTTCAATCTCCAGTACACCTCCGCTCCACTGCTACAAAGGAAACCATGTCCTTTTTTCTTTTTTTGTTAAGATGTGAAGGTAATACAAAGATATCAAATTTGTGTATCCTCTAAAATACCTCACATGTCCTATTCTTAAATGTTACTCAAAATGCGCTCTACCAAACAAGAAATGAATCAAAATATGAAACTCATGAATTCAAAAGTTAGGGATGTATGGTGGTAAGTATGTATAAATTTAAAAAAAGGTTTTGGGGTATAGCACAGAAGTAGAGCACTTGCCTAGCCTGAGAGAGGCTCTGGGTTCAATCACCAGTATGGAAAAAAAGTTATAAGGCTGGGGATATAGCTCAGTGGTAGAGCGTGTGGCTTAACATGTACAAGACCTTGGGTTCACTCCCTAGCATCAAAATGAAAAAGAATTAAGAAGTGATATATGAACTGGCTTCTAGTGAGCATTGCAGCCACATCAGTATAGACTTAAAAATAGTATTTATAAAAATGGTTAAGCCGGGCGTGGTGGCGCACGCTTGTAATCTCAGTACTTTGGGAGGCGGAGACCAGAGGATCTGGGTTCGCTGCCAGCCTCAGCTCTCTCTCTCTCTCTCTGTCTCTCTCTCTCCTTAGTGAGGCCCTCCGCAACTTTGTGAGACCCGGTTTCAAAATAAAGTATAAAAAATAGGGCCGGGGGCGTAGCGTGGAGGTAGAACGCCCCTGCGTTCAATCCCCCGTACTGCAAAAAAAAAGGTTAAAATATATAACTTAAATATAAAAGTTATCAAAATAAAAGAAGTGCTGATAAGAAATGTACAAGTTGAGTATCCCTTATCTGAAATGTTCGAGACCAGAAGTGTTTTGAATTTTAGATATTTGGGGATTTTGGAATATTTGCATATATATAATGAGATATTTTGGGAATGGGATCCAAGTCTAAACATGAAATTCATTTATGTTTTATGTATAATAGCCTGAATATATATTTATGCTCTATGTGTATTTTTGTGATGCTGGGAATCGAACGCATGGCCTTGTGTATGCTAGGCAAGCCCTATACTACTGAGTTACTCAACGACTTGTGGTGTAATATTGATTCTCAAAAAGGTTTTGGGTTTTGGAGAATTTCAGATTTCTTATTTTTCGAATAAGGATGTTCAACCTATGTTAGAACACTTAACTACACACTTATTTGACTGGTCAAATTAGGAAAATAATTATTAGAGGATTTAATTACCATGGAGAAAATTGACTTAGTATACACATATACATATACATCTAATTTTGTGTACTGAATGTGGAGAATAGTTCATCATGTTTTTAAGGTGGCTCATGGAACATTTATAAAATTGATCACATACTGAGACACAAAAATAGCCTCATTAAATTCCCCCAAACAATTTAAATAGATCATATTCTCTAAACTGTAATGTAATAAAATTTAAAATTTTCTCAATTCACAACCACTTATAATTAAAATAATCTTCTGAACCACTCTTGACTAAGTTAGAAATTAAAACTGTAGTTAATGGGTGATTTAGAAAATACTAGCAATGAGAACACAGCATTAAATTGGAGATTTTTCCAGAGTCATACTGGGAGAAAAAGATCAGATTTTTAAAGCGTTTTCATTACTGAAGAGGAAAGAATAAAAATCAGTGATTAAAAGCTACAGACCATTTAGAACTTTTGTTTTGTACCTCCAAATTGCAGCCTTCCCCTCCCCCTGCATCACACAGAAGGTTTATACTAATGTACACTCTCACCCAGCAAGTATAAGAATATTTTATTGCATCCTCTCAACTTTGATTATTATTTTTAAAAGTTGTCAATTTGATATACTTAAAAAATAGAAAGTGATAGGTTACCTATGGGACTAAATAATTTTTATACTGCCTACAGATATTTATATTTCTGTATTTTATGAGAAGAGGATTATAAATTTATCAGGACAGTCAAGATAATTTTGAGAAAGAGTAATGAAGAGCATCCATGCTACTGGATTAATCAGGGTAGAACTGGCCCAAGTGTACAGATGGATCAACAGAAGAGATAAGCCCTGTAATAGACTGTGGCATAGACTGCAGTGTTCCCTTCAGTGATTTTTAAACACTCAATTTCTCTTCTTCCTAGGCACTTGGAGATTCCGTATTTCCCATCCTCTCCTGCAGTAAGATGTAGTGACATGTTTGAGTTCCAGTCAAGGGAATGCATGATTTCCCCCTAAAAACTTCTCATGGAGCTGGGGGGTCCTCTAGGTTCTTTTTCTTTCTGCTAGCTGGAGAGAGGCCAGTGCAGACGCCTCATAAGCACATGTTGAAGAAGTGGAGTCTCCGCCTGCTTGTGATCCCAGAACTTGAGAGGCTGAGTCAGGAAGATCGCAGGTTCGGGGTCAGCGTCAGCAACTTGGCAAGCTCTTCTGCAACTTAGTGAGATTCTGTTTCAAAATAAATAAAATAGATCTGGGGGTGGAGCTCTGGTGGAGATCTGGGGGGTGAATGCCCTTGGGCTCAATCCCTAATAACACACACACACACACACACACACACACACACACACACACAGAAGCCTTAGCATGGAAATCCTGGGTTCCTGAATCCTTGCTTGGACAAGAGCCACTTGACAATCAGCAAACCTGTTTTGGACTGCATGTGAACAAGATGTAAATTCCTATTGTGTTAATCCATTAATATTGTGGCAAGTTTTGTCATGGCAGCTAGCCTGAAACTAATACATTCACATATGTGTATGTATATAAATTTACTCCATTAGAAATGTTTAGATGGACAAAGAAGGTGACCTAACTGAGGGAGTTGGGAGGGGGTGGAGGGAAACACACTATAGCACATGATGTACATACACAAACTTATAAGACTCAATCACTATCCGGAGCATTGGAGGGAGGGCTAAATGTACAATATGTGCATGTATGATGTTGATACCCTGACATATATCAAAATGTATAATTACAATGCACCAATAAATGAACATAAAAAAATAAAAATAAAAAAGAAGAAAAAAAAAGAATATAGGGATATAATGCTATGAGTTTATAGTTGCTGTGATCTGTGTTTTGTGTAGCACCTGTTATATATATTAAATGGTTAATTAAGTAATAACACTAATAATTATTATTATTTATTTTTTTTTGTGGTACCGGGGATTGAACGCAGGGGCGTTCTACCTCCGCACTATGCCCCCGGCCCT
This sequence comes from Glis glis, assembly GCA_004027185.1. Lineage (NCBI taxonomy): Eukaryota > Metazoa > Chordata > Mammalia > Rodentia > Gliridae > Glis > Glis glis. The sequence continues at coordinate 5,753 of PVJS01040042.1, read as the reverse complement.
ATTTTTTATACTTTATTTTGAAACCGGGTCTCACGAAGTTGCGGAGGGCCTCACTAAGTAGAGAGAGAGAGAGAGAGAAAGAGAGAGAGAGAGACAGAGACAGAGAGAGAGACAGAGACAGAGAGAGAGACAGGGAGAGAGAGAGAGAGAGAGAGAGAGAGAGAGAGAGCGAGCTGCGGCTGGCCGCGAACCTGGATCATCTGGTCTCTGCCTCCCAAAGTACTGGGATTACAAGCGTGCGCCACCACGCCCGGCCTTAATAATTATTATTAAATTGACATTTCACATATTTCAGATCAATTGTGGAAGGTTTGATTATTCAAAATGTGGTGCTGGATTTCATGATTAAAAATTTGAATAAAGATAAAGAAGGCTTTCTAACTCAGTTACTTTATATTATGCTAAAGAGTAAGGAAAGTGAATGATGTATTGTTTAAGAACACGTCTCTGGTGTCAGCCCACTTGTGTTCATATCCCAGTGCTGCCTCTTGTTTAGGTGTGTGATAACCATCATGATGCAGCACTGAGCTTTAAAGTAAATGACCATAAAAATGATGATGCATACACTCCTCACATTCTTTCCTGGCAAAACTTTAAATTGATAAAACTGGAAAATACAACAGTTTCACAATTTTCCACAATTTTTTGGTACTGATGTAGCTTCTAGGAATTTATCTTAGAGAAATAATCACAAAAGTCTGAAGTACATGTTCAATGATGCTCACAGTAGCCTTACTCTTAGCAGGGATAATCTGAAAACAAACTAAAATGTGTAACAAGGGGAATTGGTTGAATAAATGTGGGCACATCTGTCAGATATACCCATGGTGATGAAAGGTTTGGTTTTAGTTTCACTCAGGGCTGGGTTTGATTTCTCTCTACTTTGACCACTTATTAGCTATATGAATTTTTTTTTTGTGGTACCGGGGATTGAACCCAGGGGCATTCTACCTCCGAGCTACACCCCCGGCCATATTTTTTATCCTTTATTTTGAAACCGGGTCTCACAAAGTTGCAGAAGCCTCACTAATTAACTGAGGCTGGCCGTGAACCCGGATCCTCCTGTCTCAGCCTCTCAAGTACTGGGATTACAAGCATGTGCCACCAGGCCCGGCTTAGCTATATGAATTTGAATAAACCACTTAACCTTTGTTTCCTTATTTATAAAAAGGGGCTAATGGGAGCATATGTTTATTTTACAAGGTTACTAAATGAGCACCAATTCATTGAGATAATATATGTACAGTACCTGATACATAGAAAGTGGGGGCTGTTAATATCAATAGTAAAAGTACTAGAAAATGATCACACAGATTATAATGGGGCACAGTAAGAAGACCGTCTGATGGACAGAGGCCACTGGTCACCAGGAGTTACCTGGGGATTGAGTCTTCCCTTTTCCCTCCTCACTATATCTGACTTGGCAGCAAGTTCAATCCCTTTAACTAATGCATCCTGCTTCTAAGCACCCATCACTGCCACTGCCACGTGGGAGCCTGAGCCACCAGTGCCTCATGCCTGGACAACTGTGATGGGCTCCTGCCCAGCCCCACCCCGTCGCCTGTCTTCTTAGAGCCCAACTTCTCCACAGTGGCCAGGGGGGCCTTCTAAAACCACAAACTGAACCGGACCCCTCACTCCCCTGCTTAAAACCCTCTGTGGGCTTCTAGAATGGAATTCCAAAGTCCCGAAGGCTTTCTTCGGTTTGTCTCTTCCCTAACTTTTCCACTTCATTTTTCTCATCATGTCTCTAATTCAGCACATTTCAGAAGCACTCATCTTTTTGTTCCTCGAAAACTCCAAACTCAGGCCAGGTGTGGTGGTGCAGGTCTGTAATCCCAGTATTTGGGAGGCTGAGATAGGAGGATTGAAGGTTTGAGACCAACCTTAGCAATGCAGAGAGACTTTCAGTAACCTAACGAGCGAGACCCTGTTTCAAAACAAAACAAAACAAAAAAACTAGAAAGGACTGGGGTTGTATTTCAGAGGCAGAATGCCCTGGGTTCAATCCCCAGTTATACACACACACACACACACACTCCAAATTCACCCCTTATTCTTGCCCTTGCTCTTGGATATTCCTTTTCTTTGGAATGTTTTCTCCTGGGATCTAAGTCCAAACTCAAGAGTCCTCTCCCCAGAGAGACCTTCATACCACCGACCACAGCAGCTCGCAGGAGCACTTCCTACTTTTCCACTCAACTACCTTCTTCCTGGCACCTGCCTTCTTGATTTTCTCATTGACTTTTTCATAGTCATTACAATGTACGCTGCTTGAGGTGGGGACGCTATTTCTCATGCTCGATGTTGTGTCCCAAGCAAGTCCCCAGAACAATTCTTGGTGCATGGGCCCACCCAGGGAGTGTTTGTCGACTGACTCTCATCCTTGACTATGGGGACATATTTTGGAAGAGTAAAAGTAAGAAATTTCATAGTTTACTTTGTATATGGAACTATTGTAATTTTTTGCATATGAAATAAAATAATTGTGGTAATTATTGTGGATAAGAAACTAGAGTATTTTAAATATTTTATTTATAATTTCCACATTTTATGCACTTTATCCACCAAACCTACGTTGTTTAAAAATACTATAAAACCTTGATCAGACAAAAAGTTTTAATTATACATCTTGATGTATACCTAGATGGCAATTGGTAATAATAGTGTGTAATAATTTATACTCAGCTAGTCATGCTTCAGCAATGGATGATGATTAATAATTACAGTGTCAATAATGATAATAAACACAGTAATTAGAAACTAGGACTGGTTGCACCTGATTATGATGGAGATGGCGAGAAAAATTCTTCATTTTCCTTCTTTCTTTTTTTTATTGTTCATTGCCAGTTGCTCAGTAAAATAAGTGTAATATTTTCTGTCTACAGGTGAAAATATCTTGATTGTGAAATTTCTAGTGTGGCCTTTGAATGTACCTGGAAATAGATATAATGCTCTGGGGTGAAAGTAAAGCTGTAATCTAGGGATGAAAGAAGAGAGACAGTGCATTCAGGAAAAAATGTTCTAAAAGGTTGAAACTAAAAAAGAGACAGTGATTCTAAAGGAGCCTAGGAACTCGTTTTGCTTATGATAGATTCCATGGGATCCTAACAAGCTTCCTAATGTTTTATTTAATAGAGTTTTTTTCCAGCTTTACTATGTTTCTACCCTTTTACTTCTAAAACTTTTTTATTTTTGTATTTACTGGGGCCGGCTCTGTGTTAGCATCTGTGGAGTCAGGTAACAACACGAGACAGTTAAGTTACATTTTAGGGCAAATATACAAGGGGCAGCAGAGGAAATCAGGGACCCAGCCTGCTGAGAAGCCAGAGTAGCCTCATGAGACGGAAGGTGAAGTTAAATGTCCTCACTCTAGTAAAATTCTAATTTCCGAAGAGTCAAAACATGTGAGGGTATCTATTGTTGGTAATTCACCTATTTCCTTACTCTCTCAGCTTCTGGTCTGTTTTTACTGTTTTAGCCCATCATTTCCTATTCAGAGAGGTTTGAGCGTATGTGGGTGCAGAGTACAGGGTGATTTTTCTGGGCGCAGCTGCCCCAGGGGCCGGGGGGCTGCAGCAATTCACGACAGTCTGTGTCCCCTCCCCCACTTCAGAACTTAGCCTGGCTATTACTTCTTTGACCTGCCTCCACTCCGTTTCAGATTTGTATACTCGTGTTTCATGTATCAGCGATGATTCCAATTACACGCTAGGTAACAAGAGTTTAATAAAATGTGGCAATAAATTGTGGAAAGACATCATGCATGTGGAAAAAAAATGTATTAAGAAATGTGTTCCAGGTAGAGCTTCCAGTATTAAATGACTAATCACTTCCACACACATATACAAAGTGAAGGTTTTATTTAGTGGAACTTGGCCTTTCAAAGCTAGAATGCCAAGTAGTGCCTTCCGGCTGGTTCTCTGGCCCACGCGAAGCGTGGGGCGGTTGTTTCTTTTTACCGAGAACTTTTTAGAGGGTCCTCAGTGACCCTTCAGCTAAAAGCAAGGAGGTTGTCTTCTTCAAAGCTTATATCCTGTTGATTTTCGTTGCAAATGGTAATAACAGGAATGGGCACTCATTTATATTTACTAACACCAATGGTCAAAGGAGTTGGAATTGAATCTAGGCCCTTCCTTCTATGAGATATGTGAATGCAGGCAAGGTTTTTTACTGGCAAAAATTGGAATAGGAATGTCTTCTTTATTGAGATAGAGTAAAAGATCAGTAATTTTTAATATTGCAAAATATTTAGTTCAATGAGGGATACAGGGTAAACAATAAAAATGCTATTGCAAAACGAGAGTCCAATTGAAAGACTTGACTAGGTCTAACAGTTCTACTGGTTTTGTTTTGTTTGGGATGCTAGGGATGGAACCCAGGGCCTCACATATGCCAAGGACGCCCCCTGCTGCTGAACTACACCTCCAGCCCCTTGAACAGGTGTAGCAGTTGTAGAAGAAAATAAAAACAATTATGTGGGAGGAGAGGTGATGTTATTTTGGCTTTTTATTTCTCTGTCACCCCAGACTATGCTTTGCAAGATCTGCTTCCCTGTCAGCTGTAGCATCGCTGGGGTTTAACCCTGCTGGCCTCACCTCCATTCAGAACCGCCACTGGAAGTCCTAAGTTCCAGTACCAGCTTCCTGAGAGGGGATCATGAGTGTAACTCATTTCTGCCCATTTCATCGTGGGAGCAAGTATCCAGAATTCACAGTGGGTCAGGAACCTGCGTGCTGATGTTCAGGCTGGTCTGGTCCTGGCCCAGGCCTCAGGGCCATTCCCAGGCTCCCGAAGCAGCCAGGCATTCTACTTGCATTCCATTGGTGGATGAGTGTGCTAGAGCGGGGGACGGTGGAGTTGTGGGCTCAGACACTGCACGGCTTCTTTACTGTGTGATTTTGAGAAAGTTATGTACCCTCTCTGTACCTCTTTGTTCTTCTATGCCAATAATGAGACTTCACAGTGCAGTAGAAAGCATAGAGAACAACTGTTTCAACAGCCCCCATGGTGCTTGCCACATAAATGTGTACCGAATAAAGAATATTCAATGGTATATTATGGATGATTTGTGAGAATCAAATATTAAGTGAGGATGGTAAGAGCAGGAAATAATCCTAAGGCAGTTAACCTTTATCCTCAGGGAAGAAACACATAGGAAAGGTTACCCACAATCATAGTTTTAGAGGCAGGAAAATTATGGTGGAGAATATAGAGGCTATATTGAGGGGCTATATTTTCTTCCTAAATGTATGAGTAAGGAACATGAAAAATGGTGAAATGAAAACAGAAATTATAGTATCTGTTGTTATATGCTATGTGCATTAGATCCTGTTCTAAAAGTAATTATGTTCAGAAAACAAAATTATTTTCCCAAAAGAGTATGGATATACAAGGATTTGAGGGCCTTGCTCTTCAGAATATCTTCTCATGAGTAATAATTATAAAAATAGTAAACATTTGTTAAATGCTTACTATGTACTTAGTGTGTTCCTACGTGTGTTATGTGTGTGTGAGACCTAACTTACTTAATTTGCACAACTCTATGAGGTGGATGGCTACCGTGCTTACCATTTTACAGGGAAAAAGGCCATTTTTCACTGTATCTTCCCAGGGAAGGGTGGAGATCTCCTTTTATCCATGGTTTAAGAGATCTGGGGAGTCATAGCTTGTCTTATGTAGGAAGATAGAGAGAAAGAGAGAGACAGAGAGACAGAGAGACAGAGAGACAGAGAGACAGAGAGACAGAGAGA
>PVJS01040041.1:0-15000 GCA_004027185.1 Glis glis | reverse complement strand
ACCTAGGTGGATGAGCATGTCACATGGGAACACTTTTAAATATTTTGAATTTAGTGATGATAAAAACATGTCAAAATTTGTGGGATGCAGCCAAGTCAGCGTGTCTAGGAGAATTTATAGCATTAAGTTTTTATATGAGAAAATAATAAAGCTCTCATATCAATTATCTAAACCTTCATGTTAAGAATATTTATTTATTTATTTATTTATTTATTTATTTATTGTGGTACTGGGGATTGAACCCAGGGGTATTCTACCTCTGAGCTACACCCCCCAGCCCTATTTTTTATTCTTTATTTTGAAACAGAGTCTCACTAAGTTGCGGAGGGCCTCACTAAGTAGCTGAGGCTGGCTGCGAACCTGCGATCCTCCTGTCTCAGCCTCCCAAGTACTGGGATGACAAGCGTGCGCCACCACGCCCAGCTCAAAAGTTGTTTCTTTGAAAAAATAAATTGGAAAAATCTCTGATGAAAGTGACTAAGAAAACGAAAGACACCGATTATCTGCCTAGGAATGAAGGATGAATGGTAACCCATTTTACAGAATTTATGTGTATAACATCTCATTTTCTTTATCCATTCATTGGTTGATACTGCTACGTGGGATAGGTCCACCTCCCAGCTACTGTGACTAGGGCTGCAGTATACATGGGAAGGCAAGGGGTCTCTCTCTCATACTGATTTCATTTCCTCTGCATATATCCCCAGTAATGGGTTGCCGGATCCTATGCTAGCTCTGTTCTTACTTTAGTGAGGAACCTCTAGACTGATTTCGGTAATGGCCATCCTAAGTTCCGTTCCTATCAGCGGTGTGCCAGGGCTCCCTTTTCTCCACATCCTGGCCGGAATTTATCTTTTGCCTTTTTGATAATAGCCATTGTTACTGGAGTGAGGCGGTGTCTCCTTATGGCCTGGTTTAGCATTTGCCTGATCACCAGGGACGTTGGACATTTTTGTCATACACCTGTTGGCCCTTCCATTTGAATCTCTTCTTTTGACAAATGTCTGTTTAGGTCTGTGGCCCATGTTTTAATAGGGTTATTGCTGTTGTTTGTTGTTGTTTTTGTTTTTGTTTTGTTTTGTTTTTGCGATTGAGCTATCTGAATTCCTACCCTAAAATTAAAACATGCAATTTCTTTTTTGTTGTTGTAGTGGTACTAGGGATTGAACCCTGGGACATTCTACCTCCAAGCTACACCCCCACCCCTTTTTATTTTTTTATTTTGAAACAGGGTCTTACTAGGTTGTTGAGAGTCTCGCTATATTGCAGAGGCTGTCCTTGAACCTTCAATCCTCTTTGTCTCAGCCTCCAAGTAGGGGGATGACAGGTGTGCACCACCATGCCCGGCTCAAACACTACAATTCTGACCTTTCAGTCAATAAAGAGCTGCTTCCCCAAGCCCCTCTCCCTGGCCCCTCTCTCAAGACTCCTGTGATGGGGACAGTGGGGGTATCAGGCCCACCAATCAGCACCTCTGATGGACTGGCTTAAAGGTCACCGTGGGCTTTAAGAGACTTTGTCCCAGTCAATCCATGCAGCAGCAAGCCCTGTCCTAAGGGGTCGGAGTGGAAATGGTGTCCCAGCCCATCTCTGGTCCTGCCCAGTGTGCCGAGGGTCTCCAGTATGCATGACCGACCAAGCAACCATGCTGAGTCCAAACAGTGACCCAGATCCTACCCTAGATGGTGTGTGACTGTCTGGCACCGTGTCCCTTCTTGGTCCCTGCTGCCCTCCCCGGCCCTCCGCCCCAGCCTCCACCTCGGAGCCTCCCGCCGGTACCTGAAGTCCAAGAAGGCACAGTACAGCAGGACACGGTTGCCGTCATTGGTGGCATCGAGGTACTGCTTACGAGTCTGAAACACAGAAAACGGACATGTCACGTGACACGCTGGAGAAGCCCAGGGCCTGCCCTGAAGGGGGAGGGAGACCCTCACAGCCAAAGACCCTGGGCTGGCCACCACCTTTCTGCCTGGGTCCCTGTGATGGTCAGAGAGGCCACGCCGCTGGCCCCACGTCACACCGCTCTCTCCTTTATCCCCATCAGCCCACAAGGCAGTGCTCCCGGTGTCTGCACCCCAGGGCCTTTGCACGGGCTCTGGTCTCCCTTCGAACTCACTTCCCCCAAGTCCACCACGTGGCTCCCTTCTGACAGGCCTCTGCTCAAATGACAGCCCTCAGAGAGACCTTCCTGACCCACGCACAGCAACGCCACCCCCTCCCGCTTGTTTTCTATAGTATTGGGCCCACGTGGCATGCTACAAATCTACTTGTTTATGTGCTGCCTTCCTTTCCAGAGTGCACACAAGAACAAGGGTGGAGCCTTTGGTCTGTCTCCTTCATGCTGCGTCCCCAGGGCACACAGCGGTGCTTACTAAACATTTGTTGGACGAAGGAACCAGGGACGAAGAAGATGAACAGCTCTAAAAGACCACCTCACTCCCGGGCTCCGGTCCTCTCCTGGAACCCCCAGGCCAGCTCGGGGCGCTCTCTGCAGCAGCTCAGCCCTAACAAGATGGGAGCTAGTCCACGGACCCCAGCCAGGAGGCCGGAGAGGCCGGGGTCCCTGGGGAAACCAGGTGCTTTGGGCCCCGGGATGCACGGCGTCTAAGCGATTCCATGGCGTGGACATCTCTGTCCTGGCTGCCCAGCGCTCCCTCTCTCTATTCTCAGATCTGCCAATGCCCACTGCCAGCCTCGGGGCTCAGCAAGACCCATTGCTCGCAGCAGCAGCAGCCTTCCCTCCCCGTCAATACGCCCCGCTGCGCCCTCTCCCTCGCTGACCTTGTGGGGGGTCAGGAGCGCCTGCACTGGGATCGATGGCTCCTCCAGGCAGGCGCCTCACCCGCTGCAAGACCAGAGGGCACCCCGCAGTCTCCCACAGCTCAGGACGTTGCGGGACAGCTCCCGTGAGCACGCTGCGTTGCACGAGAGCCGCGGGCCCTCATGCTTTGGTGAAAATAAACCCCAGCATCTTAGGCTTATTTTAATCAATGATCGGGTCTCTTAAAACTGCCCGTGCCTGGAAACTCTGCAAGCCAGAACCTTCCTCCAAGACCATGGCTGGTTTTTCTCATGGTTTCTGCCTTCACCTTCACAGACGGGTCCTTCCTGCCCCAGCCCGCCCTTCTCCTTGACCCCATTTCTGGTTTATTTTCCGTAGCATTGACGCTGTCTAAGACAGACTTATCTTTGCTCTTTTTTTGGTGGGACTGGGGATTGAAGCCAAGGGCGTTCTACCCCTCAGCTACACCCCAGCCCGATTTTATGTATTTATTTATTTTTTTTGAAACAGGGTCTCGCTAAGTTGCAGAGGGCCTCACTAAGTTGCTGAGGCTGGCTGTGAACCTGCGATCCTCCTGACTCAGCCCCCCAAGTACTGCGATTACAGGCGCGTGCCACCACACCTGGCTCCACTTTTATTTTGAAAGAAGGTTTCACTAAATTGCTAAGGGTCTCTCACTAAGTTGCTGAGGCTGGCCTTGAACCTGTGATCCTCCTGTCTCCGCCTCCCAAGTACTGGGATTACAGGCGTGTGCCACCACACCTGGCTCCACTTTTATTTTGAAACAGGGTTTCACTAAATTGCTAAGGGTCTCTCACTAAGTTGCTGAGGCTGGCCTTGAACCTGTGATCCTCCTGTCTCTGCCTCCCAAGTACTGGGATTACTGGCATGCACCACCACGCCTGGCTAACCATTGCATTTTATTATCACATTAAGGCTTAGCTTGGCCTCCCCCCCCCTTTTTTGTGCTGAGCACAAAGATAAGACTTGAAGATACGGTGTATTTTTAAGACCTTGTCTACATCCTCACTTTGAAATGCCTCGAGCCCCTTATCTGTTCAATAAACTACCTTTCCGCTGAAGGAAACCAGCGTCTGTGTCTGGCATCCAACCCTCGCCACCGCCTCACAGGACTGCCAGAAGTCTCCACCGAGCTCCGCGCGGCCCCTAGCACGCGCAGCCGTTAACCTCGCCTCCTCTGTTCTGCATGATTCACGTGCCTGACGTCATTTGTACCCCACGCACCCTGTGAGCCGTCTGCCCTGGCTGCTCCACTCTGCCAGGTCAGCCCCGAGGCACGGTGGCCAGAGGGACTCAGCCCGAGTGACCCGGGATTCAGGTCCAGATTCCCAGCGCCGTGACCCGCTATGCAGCAACTAGGCAAGCTTCACCTGCCTCGCCCCCTCCCTCGTCCTGGAGGCTCAAGGTTCTAGAAGGGACGTTGGCTCCCCCACCTCGTACATCAGGGACTCGATGCCACTCAGACCCTGTGACTGCAGGGACATGGGAGGCTGCTGGGTGCCCGAGGCCATCAGCTCCAGGAGCCATGGGGTGTGAGGAGGGGGGTGGCCAGGCAGAAAAACGCACACCTCTCAGAACCCAGAAGGCCGCGGGCACCCACGCACCCAATCCCAGGCAGTGGCATGCTTCAGGAACAAAGAAAGTGCAAAACAGAAAAAACCCTGGGGGTGCTGGACCCGCACGGATGGACAAGCATCCTGAGGAGGGGCTGACACCCGGCGAGGAAAGCAAGATGCCAGGCACCAGGAGAGGGGACAGCTTTGCAATTTGGCTCCGGAGCCGCGACCAGGTGAAATCTCACCTGGCGCTTGGGGCGATATTTTTCTCTCCTTTGTTCTTGTCATGAAATCGACCCAAGTCTTTAAGACCAACGTCCCCGTTGCCCTTTTATTTATTTGGTGATAACTGGCCTCTACCCAAGAAGCATTTGAGACCACTTACAGAAACAAGAGCAAGGCGCTACTCCTGCCGGAGCGTCTTTAAATTTTAAGAGAAACAGATGCGCTGCGGCCTTCAGTGAGAGAGGCGTTGGGGCCGCAGAGAGGCCGCTGCGGGAAATCTTGTGAGGAGCGGGTAGAGCGCCAAAGACCTCAGCCAAAAGATGATTCTCGAATTGGAAATGCCTCAAGATGCAAATGTCTAGAGGGGCCGAGACCCTGCCAACCCCTCACCTCCCCCTTCCCCCTGGCTTGGTGGGAGAGATTAACCTCCTCTCCTTCCTAACGCACTTGCTAAAGTTCTGTCTAATGTCAGACCAGACAGATCCAGAGACGGGCAAGAAGCCCGCACGCCCGGGCTGCAGTTCAAACACCAGCCCGTAAGACGCGATTACTCTCTGGCTTCCGCCCGCGGTGTGGACGGCTATTAAACCTCAGCTGTTCTGTAGCAGCGTGGACTCTAACGTGTCCAGAGTCCCTGCCACCTGCCCTGGGGGTCTCCCCGAATTCTCCTTCTGGGTGCATGGCATGGGTGTAGAAGGATGGGGGTCGGCTTGAGTCTTGACCAGGAGGACAGCCTCTGCTCAGAGTTGGATTAGGGGTCTCAGGGAGGTGCCGCGGGCCAGACCCCACTGCCTCTGAGGACCCCAGCAGATGCCTAGTCAATGTTCATTTTCCCGTTCTTCTTACCAGAACCATTTTACTCGAGATGACAGTGTGCCAGCAGAGAGACTCTGCAACCTGTCCCTCCGCCCTGAATTCCAGATGCATCCATGCCTCCCACCGCACACTCCGCGCTGCAGTTCCTCCCAACCCCGTTCCCGACATAGCGGGGCTCGCCCTCCATCCTTGCCTCTGAGCCCCAGTCCCTCACCACATCCCATGATGGGTCAGGGCTCCGGGTCCTGCACTGCACAGTCTCCAAGTCACCCGCCTCTGACACCCGCAGGAGGTGTCTTGAAGAAGTAGAAAAGTGGCTGACTGCAGGGCGTGGTGGTGCACGCTTGTCATCCCAGTACTTGGGAGGCTGAGATGGGAGGATTGCAGGTTCGGGGCCAGCCTCAGCTACTTAGTGAGACCTTCTGCAACTTAGTTAGACCCTGTTTCACAATAAAGAATCAAAACTAAGGCTGGGGGTGTAGCTCGGGGGTAGAATGCCCCTGGGTTCAATCCTTAGTACGGCAAAAAGAAAGAAAGAAAGAGAGAGAGAGAGAGAAAGAGAGAGAGAGAGAGAGAGAGAGAGAGAAAGAAAGGAAGAAAGAAAGAAAGAAAAGTGGCTGACTTTCTGCTCACACCAGCTCCTCCAGTGTGACAGGTGAACAGTGTCCCCCAAACTCGTGTCCACCCGCTCCTCGGGGTGGGCCCTCACCTGGAAGCAGAGTCCTTGTGGACCTGATTAAATTGAGGCTCCAGAAGAGAGCCCACAGGGTGAGGAGGAGCCCTCACTGCCATCAGAGTTTCGGGGGCGTGGCGACGTGGACACAGAGAGGTCGTGTGTCCGAGGCAGAGACGGGTGCCGGAGGCCAGCCAGGGCCCTGGACGCCGGCAAAGGCCCGGGGTGGGGTGCTCCAAGCCTCCCTCCGGAGGGCACCAGCCAGCCACGCCAGGGCTTTGGACTGAGGCCTCCAGGCTGCGGGAGGATACATCTTTGTTTAAAGCCACCAGTTAGCCGGGCATGGTGGCGCACGCTTGTCATCCCAGTACTTGGGAGGCTGAGACCAGAGGATCCGGGTTCGCGGCCAGCCTCAGCTACTTAGTGAGACCCTCTGCAACTTAGTGAGACCGGTTTCAAAATAAAGAATAAAAAAATAGGGCCAGGGGTGTAGCCATAAATAAATATAAATAAATAAATAAAAATAAAGCCATCAGTTAGTGTTATTTGTCCCAGCAGCCCGAGGACATGCAGGTCACAGCGGACACCCGGCCCCTTCTCTCCACGATGTCCCAGTTTGGTGGCCAGTCAGTGTCCAAGCTGTCTTGACCCATTGTGTCCTCAGCGCCTTATAGAGCCATGGGGTGGCCAGCCCTGCTTCCAGGAAGCTGAGGCAGCGGCGGGGCGGGTGGGCCGGGTGTGGCCTTCGGCCCTGGTCCCCAGGCAGTGCAGCGTGACCCCCTGACAGCTCCCTTCTCCTCCAAACCCCACCCACGTTGTTACCCAAAACTGACTCTCAAAATTTTATTCTGCTCCAGGCATGGTGGCCCATGCCTGTAAGCCTAGTACTTGGGAGGCTGAGGCAGGAGGATCACAGGTTCCAGGCCAGCCTCAGCAATGTAGTGAGACCCTCAGCCACATGGCAAGACCCTATTTCAAAATAAAAAATTTTCAGCCAGGCGTGGTGGCGCACACTTGTCATCCCAGTACTTGGGAGGCTGAGACTGGATGATCCTGGTTCGCGGCCAGCCTCAGCTACTTAGTGAGGCCCTCCGCAACTTAATGAGACCCTGTTTCGAAATAAAGAATAAAATAGGGCTGGGGTGTAGCTCGGAGGTAGAATGCTGCTGGGTTCAATCCCCAGTACCGCAAAAAAAAAAAATTTTTTTTCAAAAAGGGCTGAGGTGTAGCTCAAAGGTAAAACCCTCCTGGGTTCAATCCCCAATACCAAAATAAAAAAATTAATAAAAATTTTATCCTGCTGTTTCAATCGCTGTGGATAGTTTTAGTGTAATTAATAATGACCCTCCCCCCCTTCCCTGTTCACAGGCAGCTCAGGCTCCAGGGCACTGCAGGTAGGGAGGCTCAGGCTCCAGGGCACTGCAGGTCCCCACCCTCAGGGGAAGAGCATCCTTCTGCCCCTGCCCAGAGCGGTGCTGTCCGGCTGGTCTGCATCCTGAGGCGCTCCTGGCTGTCACTTTGAAGTCAGGCACCTTCTGTGTGTGTGGTCTGGGCCAGACCCGAGGCGAGGGGCCGTCCCTGGGGCTCCAGTTCCGCCCGCCGCCTGTCCGATTCCACCGCCCGCCCACTCTCTCCTGATTCATTTTTCCTCCCAGATGCCTCTCGCTCATGGAATATGAGTTTGTGTTATAAATTTTTTTTCCCAGATACCTGGTTAGAATTTTTCCAAGACACTCCACAGACTTCATGCTAGTGTGATCTGTATTGAGATAGAAGAAGAGAAAGAAACAAGGTAGACGGGCGCGGTGGTGCACGCTGGCCATCCCAGGACTTGGGAGGGCCGCAGGTTCGAGGCCAGCCTCAGCAATTTAGCGACACCCTCAGCAACCTAGCAAGACCCTGTTTCAAAATAAAATAAAATAAAATAAAATAAAATAAAATAAAAGGGCCGGGGTGTGTAGCTTGGAGGTAGAATGCCCCTGGGTTCAATCTCCAGTACCATAAAAAAATAAGTAAAAGTAGAAAGAAAGAAAGAAAGAAAGAAAGAGAAAGAAAGGAAGGAAGGAAGGAGGGAGGGAGGGAGGGAGGGAAGGAGGGAAGGAAGGAAGGAAGGAGGGAAGGAAGGAAGGAAGGAGGGAAGGAAGGAAGGAAGGAAGGAAGGAAGGAAGGAAGGAAGGAAGGAGAAAAAAGATAAAAGAAAAAGAAGAGAGTTGCAGAGGCCTCCCGAAGTTGCTGGGGCTGGCCATGAACCTGCTATCCTCCTGTCTCAGCCTCCCAAGTACTGGGATTACAAGCATGCGCCACCACACCCAGCTTATTTTTATTTTGAAACAGGGTCTCGCTAGGTTGATGAGAGTCTCACTACTTGCTGAGGCTGTCCTCAAACCTTCAATCCTCCTGCCTCAGCCTCCCTAGTACAGGGATGACAAGCATGCACCACCACACCCGGCTAGCCCTGGGTTCTGATGGAGCCGGGTCCCGCACAGCTGGGTCTCAACTGACAACGATGTTCTTGATTAAGGTAAAGGAGCCGGTGGATCCGCCATCCTGGTGACTCTTATTTCTCATGCTGTGGCTCAGAGCTTTCTTCTGGAGTCAGAAAACCTCCCCCCTCATTATGAACAAAAGCATAAACTAATGAATGTCTCCAAAGTGTTTGTCTGATTCTAGGACCAGAACAGGCCAATGCTGCCTCTGTGTGCACCAGCAACCCCTGGCCAAGGGAGAAAACACTGCTGTCTTAACACCATCAACAAACACAGAACCCTCCGTGCAGTTTCTTAGGCTGGGAGATTTGCAGATAATCAGGAAATTTCAATTATAGGTCTGCCCCAGGGCACCATATCAAAATCTCCCAGGAAGGGCAACGCTTTCGTTTCTGAGGAAATAATGACACCGGTTTAAAAGGTTGTGAAATTCCAATCTCCTTTACAGCCTGGTTCTGTGGCCGTTGACACCAACAAATCATGTTTGTGGTCTCACACCCTCTGATACAGCACATTAAAAATGATGCTATTTCCCCTGAGAGAGGCCGCCGTTTTGCTTAGAAAAGAGAGTGGGATTTTGATGGCCCCTGATCTGCATTCTAGAACTCTCTAAGGAGAGGGGCCTGGCAAACTCCTGTTGTTCTCTCCAGGGTCTGCAGAGGTACCTGTTGGTTGGTTGGTTGGTACTGGGGATTGAACTGAGAGGCATTCTGCCTTTGTGTTACACACCTAGCCCTACTTTATTTTTTATTTTGAAACAGGGTCTCATTAGGTTGCTGAGAGTCTTGATAAGTTGTTGAGGCTGGCCTCAAACCCGCAATCCTCCTATCTCAACCTCCCCAATACAGCCATCCCCAGTACTGGGATGACAGGTGTGCGCTCCTGTGCCTGGCTTGAGGTACCTGTTTCTGTTCATCCTCTACGTCACCTTTCCCCCATCTGCTGCTCCATTTTATAAGTTCATAAATAAAACAGCTCAACCTCAATTTTCCCAGGACACACACACATGCACACACACACACACACACACATGCGCGCGCGCGCGCGCACCTTTTCTTAAGTCAATAAAGAAGACATACAGCTTGCCCCCTGAGGTCCTCCTATGTAGGAAAGAACCACTTTTTAAAAGGTAAGTCCTGACTCTCATCCAGCTGCCAAAGATAGCATTTCACTGGGTAACTAACGAGGGAACTGGTACGAGGTTTCCACCCTTCAAAGGAGAAGTCTAGGCAGCCTCCGTGTTTAAGGTCTTCATGAATGCGCCAATCAATCTGCCTAATAGACACAAAACTGGCAAAATCGGTCAATATCCACAGGGAAGAAAATCAAGAGAATCTCCCCCAGACAAAATTTACATTTCAGTAGGAAGCATCGTTTGAACGCTCATCAGTATTCCGTGAGTTTTGGGGCTGCGACATATGGAGAGGACTAGCAAGGAGACCAGGGCCCCGAGGACCTGGTTCACCCCAGCCACACCAGGCTCGCCTCCGGCAGCGCTCAGCCATCTTTCCGAGCTAGTCCAAAGTCATCCACAATTCTTCCCTTCACAAATTTAGGGGGAAAAAAAACTAATGAACCTCCCAAGCAACAGACATAGTCAGGCTCAAAAATTAAATAAAATCTACACACACCAGGAATGGGACAGAAACTGAGAGCAATGAGAACCGCAGAGGCTCCTGTCCAAGGTGGAGTCACAGAGGTCAGTTAACCCGCCCGCCACACCCAACAGCGCGGGAGGCCAAGTCTGTGAATCAGCGCTTCCCGGACGCCGGGCGTCAGACAACGAAGACCCAGGGTGTGTTCCCTGATGCCCCAGATTTTAGCAAAGAGGATATCCAGACAGTGAGTGAAGGAGCTAAAACCCAGGCAGAACCCGGCGAAGTCCCTGGTCCTACAACAGGAAGGGCAGATGACCAGAAAGGGCTGCCCAGGTGGAAAGTCCCGAAACTCAGCAGAGGGTCCAGGTCCAATTCTCTGCATAGCGATGATTAGAACACACAGCAAAGAAGCCAGAGAAAGAACCACTGGGGACGTGCCCTGAATGCACACAGGGCTCAGAAAGCAGAGACACCAGGTGCACTAGAAATCCACAGACTGGGGAGCAAGGGGTGGAGTGTTCAAAAAGGTTTTGTCCTAGATGGACAGCCAGGAGCTTCACAAAATAATGACAAGTAAAAAAAAGCAGCCGTTCCACTTAAATAAAATGTTAGGAAGTGTAGGCTAATCGAAAGTGACAGAACAGGGATTATCAGTTGCTATTATGGTTATAGACTATCTTCTGAAGAGCTCATGTAGTAATGTGCAGAGTTGATGTCATTAAGTCATGAGGGTTGCAATCTCATCAGTGGATAAATCTATTGTAATGGATTTACAGGGTCGTCACTTAGGCAGGTGGGGTATGGCTGGAGAAGGTGGGTCCCTGGGGTATGGCCTTAGAGACTGTGCTTTTGTCTTTGAGTCCCCTTGCTTGCTTGTTCTCTTGCTTCCAGCCTCCATGTGAGTGCAGGGCCTTGCTCTCTCCCTCTCTCTTCTTCCTGCCGCCATGTCCTGAACTCCACAGACCCGGCCTCACATGGACTGAACCTGAAATCTCCAAAAACTGTGAGCAAATAAATCTTCCCTCCTCTAAGTTGTGTGGTCAGTTGTCTTGGGTTATATCAGTGACAATGTGGTCAAGACAGTTGCCTTGGGACAAAGGAGATGGGAGGGGATGGGAGAGAGTCATAAAGGGAGAGCCAGGAAGCTCTGGGGTGACGTTCACAGTCTCCACTGCACTGACAGTTTTGTGGATGTGTACACTGCATATTTTAACTCAGTGCCGTTTACCTTGCTAACTATACATCAATCCATCTCTTTGGGGGTTTCTGTTTTGAGGGTGCTTCCCAGCTAGGAATACCACCTGAACTGAGCTGCATCTGCGAAGTAGGAGATTTCTATGGAAAGACCAGAAACTTGCTACCGATGAGCCAAATGCTGTCCCAGCGGGGACTGGCCAAATTCCCAGCTTCCTTCATGAATTTCTGGAACCCTGTGTCTCCACTACATGCTCTGAACACTTTGCAAATAAGGCATTTTTGTTGGGATTCCCAGAGACCGGACCCAGCGGAGGTGGAGGAAGGAACTTCCTAGACCACCCAGGGTGACATCTGCAAGCCCCAACCAGTTGTCCTGGTATCCAGGCACTGAGCTCTGGCTCAGATCTGCTGCTGTCTCTCCCACCACCCCTCCCTCCCACCAGAGACCTGGCCCTGGGTGACTTTGGGTCTCTCCATTACCCCCGGCAGCCTCATGGCTGGTCCTGCTGGTAGCTTGGCTCAAAGCCTTTCTCCCATCGAAGAAGTCATCCCTGGAAGGTGGGCCCCAGGCTGGTCTCCTCCTGCATCCTGGGCCCTGCTCCCATGCCCAAGCCACAGGTCCAGGGTGCCAATCGCAATTGGGACTACGTTCAGAGAGGCCACCAAGGCCATTGACCGGTTCTCACAGGGGACAGTTTGTGTGGCCACTTCCGATCCACCCTCATTTGGTGTGGACCATGAGTGACACGTGTTTCATTAGGGACTGGGGCATGATACAATGGGCCTTTCATGCAGGAGTTCCGGGCTGTGATTGTAGGCAGGCAGGTTGACGAGGCTCATCGGCGTGGAGGCAAAGCGGTGCCTGGGTCCTGCAGTACGCACTCCACGAAGCTCCAACAGATGGGCGCAGAGGCCAGATGTGAGGTTTTGGCCACTCTGGTGATATGAAGTCCACTTCATATCGTGTCCCTGCCTCACCTCCCTTCCGTTCCAAACACGGTTCTTGTTCTTCTTGTATCCCTCTCTTTTCCTTCGTAGTTTTTTTTTTTTAGGGGGCACTAGGGATTGAACACAGGGGCCATTCTACCTTGGAGCTATACCCCCTGCCCTTTTTATTTTATTTATTTTTTTATTTTTTTGCGGTACTGGGGATTGAACGCAGGGGCGTTCTACCTCCGCGCTACGCCCCCGGCCCTATTTTTTATACTTTATTTTGAAACCGGGTCTCACGAAGTTGCAGAGGGCCTCACTAAGTAGAGAGAGAGAGAAAGAGAGAGAGAGAGAGAGACAGAGAGAGAGAGAGAGAGAAAGCTGAGGCTGGCCGCAAACCCAGATCCTCCGGTCTCCGCCTCCCAAAGTACTGGGATTACAAGCGTGTGCCACCATACCCGGCTCCCAGCCCTTTTTATTTTTATTTTTATTTTTATTATTTTTGTGTGTGTGGTACTGGGGATTGAACCTAGGGGCATTCTGCCTCCAAGCTACACCCCCAGCCCTATTTTTTATTCTTTATTTTTGAAACAGGGTCTCACTAAGTTGCGGAGGTCCTCACTAAGTAGCTAAGGCTGGCCTCGAATCTGCGATCCTCCTGTCTCAGCCTCCCAAGTACTGGGATGACAAGCATGTGCCACCACACCCGGCTTTATTTTTTATTTGGAAACAGGGTCTTGCTAAGTTGCTGAGGCTGGCCTTGTACCCGCAATCCTCCTGTCTCAGCCTCCCAAGGGCTAGGATTACAGGTGTGCACCACCACACCCGGCCCCTCCGTCTTCTTCTTTCTTCCCCTCCTCCTCTTGCCCCAAGCCTCAGGAAAAGCCACCGCTGACATACAAGTTGGCCCTGGAACTGCTCAGCAGGCTGGCATAGAGAGAGACACAGAACAGAAGGCCTCTCCTGTCACTATCTCAGAGAGGGGAGATGGCCGACTTTGCCTGGACCAGGCAGGATGGCTCTGGTTCCAGACAAAGGGCCCCTTGAGGCGGGCATATCGCCATGGTGCCTGGTCCCCACCAGCATCTGAAAATGATCCCTCTTGCCTGCTAAGGAGGGGTGTCATCTTAGAAGATGGTCTTTTGTGTGAGCTATACAAAGCTGCTGCACCAACAACCTGTGGTCACATTGGAGGGGACTGAGGGTCTGAACACTAGCTGGGTGGTGGTCCTGCGGATCCCAGGAGCTCAGATCACCAGGAACGCCCTCCATGGCCACACCCCAAATGTACCACCTATCTAGCTCTTCCTGGAGGAGGCCGAGGGCTGAACCCAGGGAGCTGGGCAGGGCGAGCCCCTCAGCACATCTGGGCCGCGTCGCAGCTGCAGTCGCCGGTGCTGGAAGACACCAGAGTGTGGGTGGGGGCTTCTGCTGCACACCATGGAGGCTGGCTCGCTCCCAGCCAGCTGCAGGGTGGCCTAGAAGGAAGCACGGTCCCCGGGGAGGAGGAACACTGGGAGATGACCCAGGGTTCCCCACCCACCGCGCACACCATCCGCAGCTTCAGAAAAGCTGCTGACCCTGGCGGATCCTCCATCCTCAGCGCCCAGCTCAGCAATCGGTGTGTTCGGCAGTCGAGCACCCGGCTTGGCAATCGGTGCATCCTCAGCTACATGCGTCCGGGTGACAGACGGACATCTGTCCTTGCGTTCCAGAGTGAAAGGGCCTCTGATAGCCACCAACACACACCATGTTTCCCCCTTGCAGCGGGACGTTGCTGCATGCCTGGGAGACAGAGGGACATCTGTGACCTGACCAGACTGGCCTGGTGGGAGGGAAGGAGGCTGGCGGAGTAGAGGCCCAGGAGTCTCCTTCGGAGGAGCTGCTGCGCTCCTCCCGTCCACTCCCCACTCCTGAGACACGGAGCGGGCAGGTGGAGCCCGTCCTGGGTGTGGAGGACCAGGGACTGGGTCCCAGACTCCCAGTGGGGCAGAGCTTTGGAGCCTGAGCAGCCACATCCCCTAGGGAAGCCAGAACCACAGCACAGCAGGCCGGGGGAAGATGGAGGTACAGATTTTTATGTGAAATCCCCAATTTTAAAATGTCTACACAGCCAGGTATGGTGGCGCATGCTTGTAATCCCAGTCCTTGGGAGGCTGAGACAGGAGGATCGCAGGTTCGAGGACAGTCTCGACAACATATGGAGACTCTCAGCAATCTAGTGAGACTCTGCTTCAAACAAAAAAATAAAATAGGGCTGGGGGTGTGGCTCGGAGGTAGAACTCCCCTGGGTTCAATCCCCAGCACCAAAAAATAAATGAATAAATAAATAAATAAATAAATAAATAAATAAAATGTCTGCACGTGATTTATTTTTTTTATAGTGGCCGGAAAGGCCTTGCAGGCCCCCTGGCTGCTTTGAGAAGGTGCCCCAGGCTCCCTGCATGGCCTCCCATGGTCCAGGCCTGATGCCTGTCCGGGTGGTGGGGCTGGTGTTTCTGGGATCCAACTGCAAAGCCCTTGGAGCCAGTAAGGCGACTCCTTAGCAGTAAACAGCAGGCCTCCCAGGGCATGTGCCCTGGGCTGTCCCTGCTGAAATGGCTGCTGGGAATAAGACCGGCTTGAATTTGTTTTCTTTTTCTGTCTCTGGCACAGATAACATGAACTCACAATGACTTGTGTGTGTGTGTGTGTGTGTGTGTGTGTGTGTGTGTGT
>PVJS01040040.1:0-18629 GCA_004027185.1 Glis glis | reverse complement strand
ATACAAAGAACTTAAAAGGCTCTACACTAAGAAAACAAATAATCTGATCAAGAAGTGGGCAGCTGAAATGAATAGACACTTCACGAAAGAAGAGATACAAATGGCCAATAGATACATGAAAAAATGTTCAACATCATTAGCAATCAGGGAGATGCAAATCAAAACTACTCTAAGATTTCATCTGACCCCAATAAGAATGACAATCATTAAGAAGTCAAACAACAACAAATGTTGGCGAGAATATGGGGAAACTGGGTATCTTCTACACTGTTGGTGGGATTGCATGCTAGTTCAACCACTATGGAAGTCAGTGTGGAGATTCCTCAGAAAACTGGGAATGGACCCACCATATGACCCGGCTATACCACTGCTGGGTATCAAACCAAAGGGATTGAAACCAGAAAACTACAGTAATATATGCATACCCATGTTCATAGCAGCACAATTCACAGTGGCCAAATCATGGAACCAACCTAGATGTCCATCAACAGATTAATGGATTACAAAATTATGAGAAATACACACAATGGAATTCTAGTCAGTAATAAAGAAGAAAAAAAATAACATCATTTGCAAGAAAGTGGAAGGATCTGGAGAACATTATGTTAAGTGAGATCAGTCAATCACCAAAAAAGAAGGGACATATGTTTTCATTAATATGTGCAAAGTAAGGAGTAGTATGGTCACACAAGGGACTCTAGTTGATAATGGAGAACCCTCAGTGGAACAAGGGAAGTGGTACAAGGGAAGGGGGAGGGCAAGAAGGAAGGGAATTAATAGAATTACTGTCATAAACAATATGTACATGTGAAAATATACCAATATCATTATTGGTATTTCATAAGGGTGGGGGGAGGCGGGTGGCACACACACACAAAAGAAATAAGGGGAGAAATAAAAAAATTCCTGGAATTAAATGAAAGTAGACACACAACATATCAAAATCTGTAGGACACCTTGAAAGCGGTGTTAAGAGGAAAATTTATAGCACTGAGTGCCCACATAAGAAAAACAGAAAATATCCAAATAAATAAACTAATGACACATCTCAAGGATCTTGAAAAACAGGTACAGTCACAGCCCAAAGCCAGTAGAAGGCAGGAGACAACTAAAATCAGAGCAGAAATTAATGAAATAGAAAACAAAAAAAAACAATACAAAGAATCAACAAAACAAGAAGCTGGTTCTTTGAGAAGATTAACAAGATTGACAAACCACTAGCTAACCTAACCAAAAGAAGGAGAGAATCAACGCAAATTACCAAACTCAGAAATGAAAAAGGGGATACCACCACAAATAGTAGAGAAATCCAGAGGATCATAAGAAGCTACTTTGAAAACTTATATTCCAATAAAATGGAAAACATGGAAGAGGTCAAAAGATTTCTAGACACATACAACCTACCCAAATTGAACCAAGAGGATATGGAAAAACTGAATCAACCATTAGCAAGCACAGAGATAGAAATAGAAATAAAACGTCTTCCCTCAAAGAAAAGCCCAGGTCCAGATGGTTTTCCAGCCGAATTTTACAAAACCTTCACAGATGAACTAAAACCAATACTTCACAATCTATTCCGTGAATTTGAAATGATGGAATTCTTCCAAACTCTTTTTATGAGGCCAACATCACATTAATACCAACGACAATTAAAGATGTCTCAAGGAAAGAAAATTACAGACCAATATCATTAATGAACATAGACACAAAAATTCTATATAAAATACTAGCCACGCGCATTGAAAACCATATTGAGCAAATCATACACCATGACCAAGTTGGTTTCATCCCTGGAAAACAAGGCTAGTTCAACATACGCAAAACAATACATCTTATCCACCACATAAACTGAACTAAAAACAAAAATCACATGATCATTTCAATAGATGCAGAAAAAGCATTTGACAAAATTCAACACCCATTCATGTTAAGAACTCTACAGAAAATCGGAATAGAAGGAACATACCTCAACATCATTAGGTCAATATATAAGAAACCCAAAGCCAACATCATATTGAATGGGGAAAAATTGCCAGAATTTCACTTAAAATCAGGAACAAGACAAGGATGCCCACTATCACCACTCCTTTTCAACATAGTCCTTGAAACTCTTCCCAGAGCAATAAGACAAGAAAAGGATATCAAAGGAATTCAAATAGGAAAAGAAGAACTAAAATTATCTTTATTTGCAGACGATATGATCCTATACCTAGAAGACCCAAAGAATTCAACCAAAAGTCTACTAGAGCTGATTAACAAATTCAGCAAAGCAGCAGGATACAAGATCAACCTAAAAAAGTCAGTAGCTTTCATACATGCCAACCATGAATCCACTGAGAAAGAAATCCAGAAAACAATCCCATTCACAATAACTTCAAAACCAATCAAATACCTAGGAATAAACTTAACCAGAGAGGTAAAAGACCTCTAAAATGAAAACTATAGAACACTGAAGAAAGAAATTGAAGAAGATCTTAGAAGATGGAAAGATCTCCCCTGCTCATGGATAGGCAGAATAAATATTATCAAAATGGCCATCCTGCCAAAAATTATCTACAGAGTCAATGCAATCCCTATCAAAATACCGACATCATTTTTCACAGAGCTAGAAAAATCAGTCATTAATTTCATATGGAGAAACAAAAGACCCAGAGTAGCCAAAGCAATTCTCAGCAATAAGAACCATGCAGGAGGCATCACAATTTCTGACTTCAAATTATACTACAGAGCTATAGTAATAAAAACAGCATGGTATTGGCACAAAAACAGACACATAGACCAGTGGAACAGAATAGAAGATACAGAAACAAGTCCACAAACTTATAGCCAATTGATTTTCAACAAAGGTGCCAAACATATACATTAGAGAAAGGACAGTCTTTTCAACAAATGGTGCTGGGAAAACTGGTTATGTACCTGTAGAAAAATGGAGCTGAATCCTTACCTCTCACCCAGCACAAGAGTCAACTCGAGATGGATCAAAGACTTGGAAGTTAGACCAGAGACTGTGAAATTATTAGAAGAAGCCATAGGTCCAGCACTCTATCATATAGGCACAGGTAGAAACTTCCTCAACAAGACCTCCAAAGCACAGGAAATTAAAATAAGAATTAATAAGTTGGACAGCATAAAACTACAAAACTTCTGCTCATCAAAGGAAACCATCAAGAGCTTAAAAAGAAAGCCTACAGAATGGGAGAAGATATTTGCAAGCTATCCCTCTGACAGAGGTCTAATATCTAGGATATACATAGAACTTAAAAGACTTTACACTAAGAAACAAACAATCCAATCAAGAAGTGGGCAACTGAAATGAATAGACACTTCACGAAAGAAGAGATACAAATGGCCAATAGATACATGAAAAAATGTTCAACATCATTAGCAATCAGGGAGATGCAAATCAAAACTACTCTAAGATTTCATCTGACCCCAATTAGAATGGCAAGCATTAAGAAGTCAAACAACAAATGTTAGCGAGGATGTGGGGAAATTGGGACTCTTCTACACTGTTGTTGGGATTGCAAGCTAGTTCAACCACTATGGAGGTCAGTGTGGAGATTCCTCAGAAAACTGGGAATGGATCCACCATATGATCCGGCTATACCACTATTGGGTATCATACCAAAGGGAATGAAACCAGAAAACAACAGTAATATATGCATACCCACATTCATTGCAGCACAATTCACAGTGGCCAAATTATTGAACCAACCTAGATATCTATCAACAGATGAATAGATTACAAATTTGGGGAAATACACGCAATGGAATTCTACTCAGCAATAAAGAAGAAGAAAATAACATCATTTGCAAGAAAATGGAAAGATCTGGAGAACATTATGTTAAGTGAGATTAGCCAATCACAAAAAAGAAGGGACATATGTTTTCATTAATATGCGCAACCTAGGGAGTAGTGGGGACACAAAAGGGACTCCAGTGACAACAGAGAACCCTCAGTGGTGCAAGGGAAGGGGTACAAGGGAAGGGGAAGGGCAAGAAAGAAGTGAATCTATGGAATTACTATCATAAACAATGTGTATATATGAGATTATACCAACATCATTCTCGGTGCTACCTGTGGGGTGGAGGCAGGGGAGAGGGACACTAAGAGTGTTGTGCATGTATATTAACACCAAACTGATACTCATTGTGATATGAGACTACAATGCACCAATAAAAACATATTAAAAAAAATAGGTGTGCATGCATCACTATTATATTCTGACTTTGATTCTTTTGAAAAGATACCAAGGAGTGGTATATCTGAGTCCTATGGTGGTTCCATTTCTAGTCTTTTGAGGAACTTCTATACTGATCCCAATAGTGACTTTCTCTTAATTCACTTCTTGCTTTGTAATCATTTCTTTGTGGTCATTATTAGAACACCAATCTTACCCTCTATGCTTAACTTCAGATCCAATGAACCAGATGTGATGGCTAATCTGAATTGTCAACTTGACTAGATCATGAAACACCTAAGATGATGTGACTTTGGGTGGGTTGATGAGATGATTTTATGTAATGTCAGACTGAAGGGGGAAGTCTTGCCCTTAATGTAGGCAGCACTGTTCTGATAGATGGGATATCAGCCTTTAGTTCATCAAACTGGACTTTACCATCATTTCTCCAGAGAGTTTCCTGGCCTTTCCATTTTGGACTGGGAACAAATTAATGGTCACTCCAATTCTGAGACTCCAGTTCTTGCACCACTTGACCAGCTGCTGGTTCCTCCAGCTTTCTGTGTCAGGTAACCACTTGGCATTACATTGCTTTGGACTATAAGCTGACTTGATAACCCCCCTCTATATATATACATAGAGAGAGAGAGAGAGAGAGAGACAGAGACAGAGCAGAGACAGAGACAGAGACAGAGACAGAGAGAGTTCTGTTACTCTAGTGAACCCTGACTAAAAAGCAAAAGAGGTTGTGAACATAATAAAAAGCAGATATTATTTAATACTACTGAAAATTTTAAAGAACTTCACCTGAAATTCATACAGTAATTTAACACATGCAGAAATGAATTAATTATCTTCCTCCTACCTGTAAAGCTTATGATTAAGGGTCGTTATCACCCATCAAATGACCTAAGATAATTTTTCCCTTCTTCTTTCCTGGGTATGTATGATTCATTCACTCCAAGCATGCCTTTTATTGTTACTCATTAGTGCCCACATGATCTTTCAATAATCATTGTCAGCGTTTGAACATTTTAAAATATCATAAATAACATTTATTAGCTCATTAAATAGTGATCTTGTTTTTATTTTCATTATATACTTTTATTGGTGCACTGTATTCTCACATCATAATGTAGTTCAGAGTGATAATGACCTATATGCACATAGCAGTTGGTGAGCTTTCCCCTGGCTCCCTCCCCACTCCCTCCCCTTCCCCATACATTATATTGAGATGGCATTGATATTCTCACATATATAAATAACTTCAGTGGAAGTGCCTCCTTTCCCTCTTCAGTTATAGTACTCATAGCCAGTATAGGCACATGAACACAAGCCTGACCAAGCCACTGCATACCCTTGACAATAGTGTGCTCATGTATACAGATGTGAGATGAGGGTAGATGATAGGGGCTGGACATAAGAGACATTTTGGGGATTTTCCAGGAAGTTTTAGGAAACAGAAATCCCTTCTGAATATGGCCATGTAAGCCCAAAGTGTCCATCATTGAAAGAAAGAGAACCACAAGAAAGAGTCCAGCACCTTAAAGACACATTTGAGTCCTCTGCATCTTGATGCATGGAGCTAGATGGAAGCCTGAAATTTACATTTGATTACATGAGCTCTTTTATGACTTAATCAAAGCTGTTTTATAACTCGCATTAAAAAGGCCTAATTTATAAACATGCCATCATGAGCAGTTGTATGAGAGCTTCTTTCTTTCTTCTCAGGATAAGTGGCTGGATATTATTCATTTTTGTATTTATTGTGTGTACTGAACAATTTGTCCTACTGAAGATGCTCACAGTTTTATTGAATTAATAAAAAATAAAATTTTAAGAAAAGATAAGTTCAGAAAAAGAGAGAAGAAAAGAAACATGCCTGATTTTTCAATTAGTTAATGATAAAGAATAATTGTATTCCTGAGTTTCATTCTATATTTTACTAATGGCTAAAAATGAATGTTTCACCTCTAAATAATAAAAGTATAAGTTGACAAAAAAAAGCAAATGCATTGTGACATGGCATTATATCCCATAACAGATGATCCTGATCAAATATCTCATTTAAAATCCTACTCAGCATAAGTCACATAAAAACTGACATGAAGCTCTTGGGAAATAGACAATGTAATCCTGACACATCACAAATAAATTATTGAAGACATGTTTTTAAATATATATTTCTAGGTTGTTGCTATGGATACAAGAATTACTGCTGGTAAAATTAAAATGTACCTTGTCTTAATCCATTCCATGCTGTGATAGCAGAATACCTAAGACTGAATAATTCATAATGAGTGGAGATTTATTTCTGATAGTTCTGAAGGATGGGAAGTCCAAGATAAAGGGGTCCATATATGACCAGTGCTTTCTTGCTGCATCTTCCCACAACAGAAGGAAGAAGGGCAGGAGAGCAAGCAAGAGGTAGAATGCATAATTGGCATTATTCCATTAATAAGGGTGAAGCCCTCATGACCCAAATAGCTCCAATTAGGAGCCACATCTCAACACTGTTGTACTGAGGATTAAGTTTCCAACACATGCTTTCTTGGGGGGACACTTGCAAACCACAGCATAACCCCCCACCCATCAGGGGCTCTGGTGATTGTGACAAAAATTTAATTTCTATGAAGTCCTCATCTGTCAAGGCCCCACATACTTCAGGCACCTCATCCATTTAGAAATTCTATTTTACTATTTTTGGTACTAATATAAATGGGATTGCCCTCTTAATTTCCTTTTTGGACAGTTCATTGTTGGTGTACTGAAGCACAACTGATTTTTATAAGTAGATTTTGTATGTTTCAATGTAGGCAAATTTGTTTATCAGATCTAATAATTTTTTGAAGCTTTTAGACTTTTCTACCTATAAAAACATGTCATCTGCAAACAAAGATAATTTTACTTCTTCATTTTTACTTGATTGTATCAAGTTCTTTTTCTTGCATAATGACTCTTTCTAGAACCTCCAGCACAACATTAAATAGAAGGCAGGTGCAGTGGTGCACAATTGTAATCCCAGTGCTTGGGAGGCTGAGACAGGAGGATCACAGTTATGAGGCTAGCCTCAGCAACTTAGCAAGACCCCTAGAAGTTTAGTGAGAATCTGTTTCAAAATAAAAAAAAAGGATGCAAGTGTAGCTCAGAGGTAACATGCTCCCGGGCTCAATCACCAATACATAAAAGAAAAGAAAACAAGAAATAATAAATGGGACAGCATTAAACTAAAAAGTTTCTCCTCATCAAAGGAAAACATCAAGAGTCTAAAGAGAGAGCCTACAGAATGGGAGAAGATCTTTACCAGATCCCAGGATATCTTTCCTCTGAGAGAGGACTAATATCTAGAATATAAAAATTACTTAAAAGACTTAACACTAAAAAATTAATAACTCGAACAAGAAATAGGCAATTGAACTAAATAGACACTACACAAAAGTAGAAATACAAATAACTAATATATAAATGAAAAATGTTCAACATCATTAGCAATCAGGGAGATACAAATCAAAACTACACTGAAATTCCATTTAACCCCAATCAGAATGGAAATCATCAAGAAGTCAATAAATGCTGGTGAGGATGTAGTGAAATAGGAACTCTTCTACACTGTTGTTGGAATTGCAAATTAGTGCAGTTGCTATGGAGATCAGTGGGGAGATTCCTTAGAAAAATGGGAATGAATCCACCAATTGATCCAGCTATACCACACCTGTGTATCTTTCCAAAAGGACTGAAATCAGAACATTATAGTAACACATGTATATCCATGTTTATAGCAGCACATTTCATAATAGCCAAGTTATGGAAACAAGCTACGTGTCCATAAACAGATGAATGGGTTACAAAATTATAGGATATACACACAATGGAATTCTACTTAGCAATAGAGAAGAACAAAATTATGTCATTTGCAGGAAAATGGATGGACCTGGAGAGCATTATGTTAAGTGAGATTAGCCAGTCATGTGTTTTCTCACATATGTGGACATATGCAGAAGTTAGGGAGTAATTGGGATATAAGAGGTATCTTAGATAATGGGGGAAACCCTCCATTGGAACAAGGGGAGGTGGTTTGGGGGAGTGAGGAAGGGGGAGAGGGAGAATTAATGAAGGAAATACTTCCACTGACATTAATTACATACATGTGTAAGAATACCATTGCCAATCTCAATATCTTGTCTGGGGAAGGGAGGACTGGAGAGAGAGCCTGAGAAAACTTGCCAAGTGCTGTGTGCATGTGTGTAACTATCACTATGAACTACATTATGATGTGAGACTATAATGCACAATAAAACTATAAAAATATAAAAAGAAGAAGAGAATATAAAGGAAAAGAGAAAAGAAAAAATGGGGAGATTGGGCACTTTGTTTTATTTCAGATTATATAGGAAAACTTTCAGTTTTTCATAGTGAGCATGATGTTAGTAGCGAGTTTTTCATATACAAGCTTTACTGCTTTCAGATAAGTTCTTTCCATACCTAATCTGGTCACTGTTTTTATCATGAGGATGCTAGATTTTTATCAAATGCTTTTTCAATATTTCATACTTCACTACATTAATATGTTGTATCACACTGATTTGCATATGTCAAATCATCCTTGCATCCCAGGGATAAACTGTTTTGGTTATGGTGTATAATTCTTTTAATGCACTGCTGAGTCCCCTTTGCTAATATTTTGTTGGAGAAGTTTGTGTCATAGGAATATTAACTTGTGACATTCTTTTTACAGGCTTTTGTGGGAGTCTTTGGCTTTGGTATTGAGGTAATAAGGGTCTCACAAATTGAAATGACTTCATTCCTTCTTCAATTTTTTGGAAGAGTTTAAGAAGGATTAGTATTAATTATTTTTTAAATTTTTGGCAAAATTCATCTGTGTTTCCAGCTTTTCTTTTGGTGGAAGTTTTTGATTACTGATTCAATCTCCGAATATTGATAAGTTCATGCTTCCTATTTCTTCTTGATTCATTCTTGGTAGGTTGTATATTTCGGGGCATTTATCCATTTCAAAGTAATCTACAAATTCAATGCAATCTTTATAAAATTATCAAATTTTTGTTGTTGTTTTGCTTTTACTAAAATAGAAAAAAATTTAAATTTACATGGAACCCCAAAGACTCCAAAATAGCCAAATTAATCTTGAGAAAGAACAAAACAGGAGGCATCATACTTCCTTATTTCAAAATGTGTCACAGGATTCAGTGGTCAAAACAGTGTGGTACTGGCAAAAATAGAAATCCAGATCAATAGAACAAAATAGAGAGTACGGAAATAAACCTATGCATATAGAATCAATTGAAATTCATCAGGGGCTAAGAATACAGAATGGGGAAGGGGTTTATATTCAGTAAACGGTACTGGGAAAACTGTATGTCCACATGCAAAATGGTGTAGTTGGATGTTTATCTTTCATCAAAGGTAGCAAAAAAGTCAACACAAAATGGATTAAAGACTTGCACATCTAAAACAATACAACTCCTACAAGAAATCACAGAGAAATAACTTTTTGGCATTGGTCTCAGTAATGATTTCTTGGAGGTGACACCAAGAGTATAGGTACCAAAAGAAAAAATACAAAAGTGGGGTTTCAACAAACAAACTAACAAGCTTCTGCACAGCAAAGAAAAACAATCGGCCAAGTGAAAAGTAACCTACAGAATGGGAGAAAATATTGTCAAATTATATATCCAACAAGGGGTAAATTTAAAAAATAGGTAAGTTAATCCTGGAACTCAATAGAAAACACTAACAATAAAAATACTAATTTGACTAAAAATAGTAAAGGACATGAATAGATATTTCTTCAAAGACATCCAAATAATGAAGAGGTATATGAAAAGATGCTCAACAGCATTAATCATCAGAGAAATGAAAATCAAAGCCACAATGAGAAATTATAGCACACCTGTTAGGATACCTACTATTTTTAAAAAGATAATTGCTTAATGTTAACAAAGGGGCGCACTATTAGTGGGCAAATGATATACCTGCTATGAAAGACAATATGAAATTTTCTCAAAAGATTAAAAATGGAACTATAATATGATCTAGCAATGGCACTTCTGTGTTCACATCCAAAAGAACTGAAATCAGGTTACAAAGAAATATCTGCACTTTCATGTTCATTGCAAAGTTTTTCACACTAGCCAAGATATGGAAATGATTCCAATGTCCATCAACACAAATGTACAAAAGGAAAATGTGGTATTTGCATACAATGGAGTATTAGAAAAAAGGAGTATTTTTAAAAAAAGAAATCTGACCATTTGGAACAAGATGAATGAACACAGAAGTCATTATGCTAAGTGAAATAAGTCAGTCACATAAGGACAAATACTGCATGATTCCTTCACACAAGGTCTCTAAAATAGCCAATGTTATAGAGGTAATAGGAGGATGTTTGCCAGGTGATGGTAGTGAAGGGATTTGGAGAATTGTTTTATGTGTATGAACTTAGAGTTACACAAGATAAGTTCCATAAATCATAATACCTGTAGTTCATGATAAGGTATTGTGTACTTAAAATTTTAAGATGGTATATTTTATGTCAAGTGTCCTTACCACAAAATACAACACAAAGGGGCCTAAAGGAACTTTTGCCACTGACGGATGTTCCCTATGTGCATTGCAGAGATGGTGATGAAAATGTATACATACGTCCAAAAGTCACCAAATTGTATACTTCAGTTATGTGCAATTTTGCATACTAATAAAAAACTTTATTATCCAGAGAGGGAAAAAAAGAACATTCAAAAGGATTGGGATTCCCCAAGGCCTTAGGCTGAACTCTCACAATCCTCGTGTTCTATCTTCTCCTATTCTGAAACTCTCCTATATATTTTTATTTCATCTTCTTTGGATTTTGTCTTTACTTCTAAATCCAAGATGACTCTCATTAGAAAAACAAATTATATATCTGTGTTTTCCTAGATAACCAAAATTGAAGTTTGTTAAACAATTTTTGCAACATAGAACAGCAAGGGTTTTTTTGTTTGTTTGTTTTTTGGTTCTCTTTTAAGAAAATTTTGCCAGTCATAGTAATATAAATATTTGTCTGAATTTTCTTTTTATAACTTGAAGATATGATTTTCATGTTTAGTATTTATCGCATGATTTCTCATTCAAACCTTGACACCTCTAACAGTGAAAAGGGTGGTATAATTATCTTAACATAATCATTACAAGCTGTAAACTGGGACTTATCAGAACAAAGTGAAACTGCTTTTTATTTTAGTTTGGGCTTGATATTTGTACATGGTGTGACAAAGGGAACTAAATACTCTTTTCCACAGGGACAGCAAATTCTCCCAGCATGAGTTTTTGAATATCCTTTCTTTTCCCAGTGGTCCATGGTGCCATTAACATATACCAGGGCTTATGTATGCCTGTCTTCCTTTTACACTTCGTTCCTGTTTGTTCATCCCCATTCTTTAATTACTGTACTTGTAAGAAATAAAACTTTATTGGCAGGGATTCTCTCAATGTTATTAATTTTTATTTTTTTTCCTGGCTAATCTAATCTTAACCATTTTCTCTTCCATATAAGTTTAGAATCAGCTTTTCAAATTATACTCACACATACATGCACACACATTTTTATTGGAATTTGCCTGAATGTTTAATAGAAATGAGAAGAATCAATATCATAAACATATAAAATATTCCTATCCATAATATGTCCTCTCTATTTAGATTTGATTGAATACTTTTCAATTATTTTTATATTTTACTATAGTAATCATGTACATATTCTGCTACATTAAGACCTAGTTACTGAAATAATATTGGTTTTATTGATGTTTTTATCATTTATGTTGGAAAATTGTATGTTGTATAAATTAATTTCTTAAATACTGGTTTCTGTAATTTGGGATAAAATTGAATATGACATATTAGTACTATATCCAGAATATTTTTGGAATTCTCAAAAGCATTCTTATGGATTGGTAAAGTACTTTCTGCATATCCTATGTACAAGTCTTTTTTCATATACATGTTTTGCAAATAGTTTCTCCCAGTCTGGGACTTTTACTTATATTTTCTTTACAGTATCCTTCCAAAGAAATTGAATATACATATATTATTTTTTCTCTCATGGATAATGTTTTTGTGTGTGTACATTTAATCTAAGAAATCTTTGCCTAATTGAAAGTTTCAAAGACATATTTTGCTAATTTTTTTCTAGGAACCTCATACTTTTAGCTCTAACATTTAATCTGTCATCCATTCTGAGCTCATTCTTATTAAAGTCATCTCATTTAATACATGCCAGCATTCAATACCAGCTCTTCCATTTATTAAATGATGACCTTAGTAAAGATTCTCAAAAACATTCTAAGTCCAAGTTTCCTTGTTTGTACAATAAGGATAACATAACTCAGTCTCACAGAGTTGTTCTAATGATAAAATGAGATAATGCATTAAAGCTCTTAGCCCATATCAAGAACTCAGCAAATGCTCAATAATTGGTTTCTTACTACATGGCTTCTTGTGCATGACTTTGTAGAACATAATACATACAAAAAAATATGCTAAACATTTTAAGGCTAACTGTATGCTAATGTCTCTTACATGAATCCCAACTCATAATGTTAATTACTGTCATGATTTATACATTCTGTAATTTAATACTAATTTCTATAAAAGATATTTTAAAGAAGCCTCTTTGCACTGACATATACTCTTAGAGAAATCCTCTCAAAATGAGTTTTCTGAGTCAATATTTTTAGTAGACTACTTATTGCTTGGCTAATGTGAAAAAATAATAAATATGGTAGGAAAAAAGCCTAAGGAGGAATGAAGTTTAGAAGCACCAAACCATAATATATTTATGTCATAAAAGTTATAAAAATACATTCAAGGTAATAGGAGGCCTCTGAGGTTTGGGCATTAGAAACTGTGAATTAGTTAAAAATAAATCATACCAGTGTTGTCCTTATATTCTACCTTTTATGCTCATATGATAAACAGTTGGGCTGTTCAGAAACCACCAGGGAAGATGGCAAAGGAACTGAAAAATTTGAACCACATTGAATTTAAATGAACATTTTACTCTATTTTCAAATATTTATTATAAATAGTGAAAATCCCCAAACAAATCAAATTGCATATTATTTTTCACAAGTTCTGCTATTAGCCTAGAAGCTGATCAGCACTTCCATGGGCTGATTCTGCTTGTGGAAAACAGGCCTTCTCCCTACACCTTCATCTGGCACCAAACAGAAAGCCCCTGCTTGTGACTTTCCTAAACACCTCTCAACACTGTTTCTTTTTTCTTTTTTTTTAAATATATTTATTGATTGGTGCATTGTAGTTATACATTTTGATAAGTGTCAGGGTATCAGAAGCATGCATGCACACATTGCTCATTTAGCCCTCCCTCAAATCCCACCCTCTTCCCTCCCCCTTCCCTCCTTTTCATGCTCAGCATAATGACTGACTCTGATAAATTTGACATTGTTTCTTATATTCACATTGAGGTAAATTTTGAGCCCTGTGCTTTAGCCAAGAACCATCCACAACCTCCATCATCCTAAGCTTCTGAAATTATCCCTACACACAAGGGTAGCCTTTGTCAAGGAAGAACAGTCCTAAAGTCACTGACAACATCGTCCAAAATCTTACTCTCACGATCCCATTTAGTTCCTTCACCAAAGTCCATGCCGGTTCCCTCATGTGGGCAAGGCCCCTGCTCTACCATTCCTGCAGTTGACTTCACACTGAAAGGGCATTAATTCTCATTATGGCCATGAGTCAAGAAAAGGTGTGCTGGAGACTGAGCCTAAAAAGTTGAGGCATATGATGCATTTATTGTTTCTCTTGAATCCCTGCTTTGACATGAATTTGGGCAAGTCATTTGAATTTTAAGTCTCAGTATTATTATTATTTTTTTTTTTTGCGGTACCGGGGATTGAACCCAGGGGCATTCTACCTCTGCGCTATACCCCCGGCCCTATTTTTTATACTTTATTTTGAAACCAGGTCTCACAATGTTGCGGAGGGCCTCACTAAGTAGAGAGAGAGAGAGAGAGAGAGAGAGAGAGAGAGCTGAGGCTGGCCGCGAACCCAGATCCTCCAGTCTCCGCCTCCCAAAGTACTGGGATTACAAGCGTGCGCCACCATGCCCGGCATAAGTCTCAGTATTCTTATGTGCAGGGTGAGAATGATACCTAACCTCATCAAAATATTCCAAAATTAAATGAGATGAAGGATATAAGATGCCTTCACACCACTGGTGCTAAATAAAATAATTTCCCAACATACATAGAAACAGACGGTGTATCTGTAATATCTAACTGCTGTGTGTTCACCTTCTGCTACTGACGAAGGAAATATTCTCATTCATCTTTGGTGATCATGGTTCTGCATTTATGGATTTTCCACTGAGTCTCCATTTGGTTTATTAATATGAACACATAATGAGATTTCTCTAAATATAATTACCTAATTGATTAAAAAAGGATTCTGAAACTTACCTGGCTATAGCAGGAGGTATTGGGATGTATTCATTTTAAAATTAGACTTTGGGAAAGTGCTTATCATTTCTAGAGACAAACAGATAAAGAAGAATATCAGGCTTTGGTTGAAAACTCATTTTTTTGAAATATTGACACAATAATTTGCAACCCCCCACACACACTTTCCTCCCTGTGTACATATTTCTGTACATGGAGGGCTGCCCCCTCAGCCATTTAATAAAGATGCTTTCATAGAATTCTGGAGTGAACTACAGCTTGAAATGATAAAAAGTCTCTTGTCTTTTCAGTTCCCTAAATTGGTGAAGAAAAGTGCTCCCAAAGCAACAGAGATACAAATTAAGAGGTTCTGTTGCTTTAACAAAAAGTTATTTTAATTTTGATCTATTTTGTTTACAGTATACGGAAACAATGTTATGCCCCCCATACCATTTATTATTCCAGGCAAAGGTTTTCTTCCATCAAAAACTGATTTTACTAAAAACGTTATAGATGTGCCTACCTACAGCCGAAGAACAAAACTTTCCTAGAGTATACATCACCAGCAGCAATGTATTCAAATGTATGAGTGAAATGATTTTGAAGACTACAAAGATTCTAAGGCAAATTGAAAGCTTTGAATGAGATTAATATGTTTCATATTATCCCTGACTCTCCTATTAAATCTTAAAAAATTGGGGTAGTGTACTACTTAAAAGAATAGAAAGATAAGGTCCCTACTCATATTTACAAATTAGAACTGAAATTTAGTCTAAAGCTTAAAACTATTTTAACTGTTAACCAGTATCTTTGTAATAAAGAATAACTATATCATATTACCCCACTCTGCAAGTAATTTTTGCCTCGGACAAAATTTGCATATTGAATAAGGATACTGTACTCAAACAAAAGAACATTTTAATAAAAGCAAATTTTGGTAGGATAAAATGGGCTTTATGTATGAAGTACACTCAAGTTTCAGCTCTCCACAGATAAATCATCATTATCTATAATGTAAATATGTGTATATTTCTATAGCCTCTGTCGTTTTTAGCCACCGAGGTTGAGACGATCTATCATATTTGAGGTTGACCCCTTCATCAATGCCTTTGATTTTATCTACTCTTTTCAAAAATCTTTCTCTCTTTTTTATTAATAAATACATTGTAATTATACATCATAATCAAGCTCAGAGTGATGGAAACAAACATGTACGCTGCACTTGTCTTTCCTTCTAGGTCCCACCCAGCTCTCCCCACTCCTCATACATAATATTAAAATCAGTATTGATAACTTCATATATGAACAAAGCACTATTTGAACTGTTTCCTTCATCAAGTCAACCCGTTCACCTCCCCACCTCCTTCCTCAAACCCCCTTCCACTATTCTACTTGTATCTCTCCTTATTTATCTGAAGTCCCATTCTATTTTCAATTTCTCTCTAGCTTCCACATGCGAGTGGAAACGTAAAAATTATTTTCTCTCTTTCATCTTAGTATTTTCTTCTGTATTGACTCTTTTCTCACAGACTATATATATAGTCAAGAACTCAATACATTAAATAATGTGGACAAATTATATATATTTAATATTAAATATAAATTATAGAGATTGTGTGTGTGTGTGTGTGTGTGTGTGTGTGTGTGTGTGCATGTGTGTATTCCCAGCTCTGTCCCATTCTTAAAAATATTCTCCTTGTCAATCAAAGCTCCATTTTTGCCAGGCATGGTGGTGCATTCCGGTAATCCCAGTATTTGAGAGGCTGAAACAGGAGGATCACAGGTTTGAGGCTAGCCTCAGCAATTTAGCAAGACCCTGTTTCAAAATTAAAAAATAAAATAGGGCTGGGGGAGGACCTTGGAGGTAGAACCCCCCCCCCCAGGTTCATTCCCCTGTACCGAAAAAAAGAAAGAGCTCCAGCTCTCTCCTTTCTCTTCCCTTCCCATCTATCAGACTTCTTTGAAGAACAGGCTCTCGTCAGCTCTCCAGTGCCTCTGGTTCTGGACCCACCATCCTCACTGCTTCTGAGACAGTCGCCCAAGGCCTCATCACAGTCAAACCCAAAGTGTCCACAACGAGACTCCTCTCTCTGCTCTGTCAGTTGTATCCTGTATGGGACAGGGCTGCTGTTCCTCGTGTCTCTCGGCCTTAATCACATCCTATGGGCTGATGACTCACAGATCTATCTACCCTGACATTCCGGCCCTCAAGACGTTTAATAATGTGGACAAATTCATAATCTTCTCAAAATTGACACTTCTAATTTGAACCCATTTTCATTCCTCTGCTCTCAAACCTGTCCTGCCAACTCTGTTCCACACGGAATAAAAATTCACCACCATCTCACAAACAGCAAAGTCAGAAACCTCAGCAGAATCCTGAGATCTTTTCCATGATACCGTCATCTGAATATCAAATACTGCCTATTTTATTCTGTAAAAGTTTCTGAATTCTCCACATTTCTTTTTTGTCCTGTCAGGCATACATCATATTATTACCTGTAATTGTGTTCCCCAAAATAAACATAATATTTTTTACTTTGCTGCTTCATTAACCCAAATAAAATTCCATATGCAAAAATCCTTCAGTAGGTCAGCAGGAAGTTCATATTTCTTACTGCTGATTTAAACATGTTATCTAATTTCTGTTTTTAATTTTTCTTCAAACTCCATGAGTTGCTTAAAAGTGTCTTTCTATAACTTCTGGCAATTTAACATTATTTTAATTATATAAATAAATGTGGATTTAACTTAATTGTACATATAGGTGCAATTATATGTGCTCATATACAGAGGCATATGCTATATATTCTTCATTATATATAACTAAATGTATATTTTAGCTAATTACATTTTAACCAAAGAATGAAGTTTGCATTACTTCAATTCTCTGAAAATTTTTAGAGTAATTTCATATTAAAAATGCTCCGATTTTTTTATGAAGATTAGCCTTAAAAGATTTTAAGTAATTAGTATTTCCTAATTACTGGCTTTAATATTCTAATTACATCAGGACATTGAACTCATATCCTATTTAAATTTTCTCTACCCTTGGTAGTACATTGTGTGTTTTGTCTGTCAATTTCCAAAATGTTGAATGAAATCTTCCTCGGTAATGATGACATCATGCCATTTATTTATTATTTTTTTTTTTTGCTTTGTATGTATTGAGACTATGCATCTCTAATTAGGACAACACAGAATAGAATTTTTAAACATATCTCCTCAATTAAGCTTTTTATTTATTTATTTTTTTTTTTGCGGTACTGGGGATTGAACCCAGGGGCGTTCTACCTCTGCGCTACACCCCCGGCCCTATTTTTTTATACTTTATTTTGAAACCGGGTCTCACGAAGTTGCGGTGGGCCTCACTAGGTAGAGAGAGAGAGAAAGAGCGATAGAGAGAGTGAGCTGAGGCTGGCCGCGAACTCGGATCCTCCGGTCTCTGCCTCCCAAAGTACTGATATTACAAGCGTGCACCACCACGCCCAGCCTAAGCTTTTTATTATTTTATGTAATCCTACCTTACTCCTGGTTTCACTTTTCTGCCTGAATATTTTATCTGATATTAATACATTCATATCATTTTCCTTTAAGTTGCTTTTTGCCTAATATATTTTTCTACCCCTTTTTAAAATTTTTTGTGTTACAGGGAATTGAACACAGGGGCACTTTACTCTGAGCTACACCTCAGCCATATTTTATTTTTTATTTTGAAACAGGGTCTTTTTTTTTCTCAGAAAAGACATTTTTTAAAAGAATAAACAGATTGCCTACTATGTATATTTTTTCTGGTGCATTGTAATTATACATTTTGATATATGTCAGGGTATGAACATCATACATGCACACATTGCACATTTAGCCCTCCCTCCAATCCCACCCTATTCCCTCCCCCTTCCCTCCCTTTCATGCTCCAGATAGTGATTGAGTCTTATAGGTTTGTGTATGTACATCATGTGCTATAGTGTGTTTCCCTCCACTCCCCGCC